>CAXHSM010000556.1:0-72000 GCA_964019185.1 Maratus speculifer | reverse complement strand
ATTGGAAATGGTTAAGATTGTGTATAAATATCTGTTCAGACTTAAAATAGTGTTAATGTTTTTTTTTTCTTTTTTTATGAAATTGAAAAACTGATGTACCACAAATTATTTTTATATCATAGACGTAAACATATTCAAATATTTTTAGAAACTAAGTACCTTCAACAACGGCCACACCGGTCCAAGTTTTCCTGGTTCCACTCGAAATTTTATTATTGAAAAACATTATATATGATTTTTCAATATCGAAATTGAATTGTAAAAAGTTAGCTGAAACAATGGAGCAAACTATATGGTTTTAAAGAGTAAATTTATTTTTATTATTATTATATTAACCACTTTTTATGCTTTTAAACAAAGTAACATTTGGTGGCTTTTCTTTAGTCCATTCACTTGGTTTCGTATAAAATGAATACATTTCACATAAAAATCAATACATTTTTATTAAAATTGCCTTGCAATATCTTTTCTTTTTTAACAATTAAAAACAATAAACCAATTTTTAATGTTAAAGAAACGATAATCAGTTTTCGTCATGTTATCCTTAGCAACTTGATAAAAAAACAGTTAACCTAATTTTGCTCCAGTAAAATTTGAAAAATATGTTACTTAAATTCTTTTAAAATCATTTGTTTATATAAAAGGCATTTCTTAGTAACAGGGGCTATTTTTGGTCCATCTGGCTTGAACAAAGTAGCCTCGAGATACTAGTTTTCATGTTAACTTTATGAAAACAATAAGATTTCCTGTCAAAAAAGTTAATGGGAAAAATATGATCACAAATGGATTACAGTTACTAAAGGTAATTAAAAACACATCCACTGTTGTCTTTAAAAAAAATTAAATTACCCCAAATCTTCAAATATCTTATAGGGGAAAAACTCCAAATTATCTTGTATTGTTTGTTGAATACAAAAAATAAAAACTTCTTTTATGAAGTGGATCAAAGTAACACCTGAAGTACCAATATAGCTCCTTTTGACGGTGTAGCAAATTTATGAGCAATGAAAAAATAAAATTCAGAATCGGCAATACGTTTTTTTGTACTCCTGAAAGAGAATTTTTCAAATAAGACCTTAATGCTATATAAACAAGACAAGCAACAAGTTATATACAAATTAATATAAATAGATGTTTCACAATCTAATTTTTTCTTTGCGAAATAAACTATTACAAAATATGCATGTATCAAAACAAATTATTTCAAATAGAATGGTCGCTATTATATTTTTAAAAACCTTTTAAAGATAACTGAAGGATTCATAAAAACGATATTGTAATATGTGATGCCATTTAGATTAGAAAAATATCATTTTTATTTTAATATAAAGTATGCGTTCAGTCGTTCGTAAGCACATCAAAGTATAAAGGTTACATTGAGATTTAATTTAATTAATTTTTTTTAGTTTTTTTTTAAGTATTTTATTAATGTCATTTGTATCGCTTGGAAAGCACAAAAAGAATTTTAAAGGCAGGAGGTTAATTTTTTAAATAATTTACCTTGTTTAATAAATTTCTGTTTTGATACTGCAATATTATACGCATTTAGAATTATAAAATGACTATTCATCTTGTTACGCATTATTGTAAAAATGAAAGAATATTTTTATTATGTTTTATATAGCTTAAAATAGTTTCGTTAGAAGCTTATAAATTTATAAATTTAATCCAGATAACATACAGCACCATATATTTCAATCAGTTAGATTTTGTTTCTAGACGAATTCGTATTTGCTCTGTGTCTTCATGCATTCTCCACTTATTATAATTCAAATATACTGTATATAAGAAAAAGTTAAAATTGATTAAAAAAATATGTTTACACCTAAAATATTGTTTTTATTTTTTTAAATATTAAAAAATAGTATGTAGTGGTCTTTTAAAATATTTCTAACACCATAGATTGAAGTAAGATTTTTTTTTTTATCAATATAAACATATGAATAAATAATGATACAACGTTAAGGTGCACAAATTATATAAAATAATAGATGTTTAAAAGGCATACAGCCGTTTTGGGACTTCTAAAGTCCCATCATCAGTGCTAAAAAATAAGTGTAAAATGCAAAAGATAAGTCACATCATTAAATGAAAAACGTGCATCACAGCTCGCCGCCAGAGGCGAACTAGCCGAGAAGCGTCGCAAAGTGATAGCAGAAGCAAACTGACACGCGCATTCCAAAGGAGACCAATCAGATGTCTCTACTCCCACTGGAAGAATCCAAACAAAGGAGAAAAGGAGGGGGAGGGGGAGTGAAATTACAGGAAAAGAATCCAAACTTCTGAAAATCTGGGTGTACTGGACATGTCATTAACTAAATTATTAGAGTTTTTCCAAATATGAAAAGCTTCCCAAAAGTCTAATTCATAAATTGATGAACAATATTGTATTAATGAGGCTTGGAAAATTTAAAGTTGTGACTATTGGACCAACAATGGTTACCGATAGAGGATCGTTTTATTTCACAATTTTTAACGTAAGCACTGTGTTCCGAGTTTTTTCAAAGCTCGCTTCGTTTGACCGATGTACATTCTATCGCATTCGCAAGAAATCTTATAAGTACTCCAATGTGATAAATCATCTATTGGATCTTTGAGATTTGAGAATTGCATTTTGTTGAAAGGAGTATATGTTATTTTAAAATCAAATTTTGACAAAATTTTCAAAATTTGATGACTGATTTTTGGAAAATAAGGAAGAATAATTAAATAAGCATTGTGGTCAGAGTTGAAGTTCGAAGGATTACGTTTTCTTAATTTGTTATGAATGAAATCAACGATTTCGATTGGGAAACCCCGGTCAATGGCAATGAATTTGATAGGTTTAATTCTGATTTAAGTAAACTATCGGAGGAGCAAATATTTAAGGCCCGGAGAAGACATCTGTCTTGAATCGCGTTTGGGGGAGTTTCATTACACAAACTTCGAAATTGATGAACTGATTCACCTTACTAGCATTTGTCTCTCCCAAAATACATTCACTTTTAATGGTAACTATTATCGAATGACTGATGGTTTATCCATGGGCTCCCCCCCTCAGTCCAATCTTTAGTGACTTTCATATGCATTATTTCGAATTAAAACTATTCAAGGAACTAACTTTTCCATTTTACATCCGCTACGTCGATGACTGTTTTGCGTTGCTGGACTCTGATATCCTTGATCTTACTAATATTCTTACAGTTATGAACTCAATATTCAACATTCCATATTCAATTTACTTACGAATTTGAAAATAACAATCAATTACCTTCCCTGGATGTTTTGGTTTCCCGCGAAAATAACTTTTTCACACAACTGTCCATCATAAACCATTCGCAGTATCTTTACCCTCCCCCCCATCGCCTTTCATTTCACCCCCCTAGGCAAAAATTAGCTGCCTTAACACTTATGTACACCGGGCCTTAAATATTTGCTCCTCCGATATTTTACTTAACGCAGAATTAAACCATGTGAAATCCACTGCCATTGACCGGGGTTTCCCAATCGAAATCGTTGATTCCATTCATAACAAATTAAGAAAACGTACTCCTTCGAACTTCAACTCAGACCGCAATGTTAATTTAATTATTCTTCCATATTTTCCAAGAATCAGTCAAATTTCTAAAATTTTGTCAAAATTTGATTTTAAAATAATTTATACTCCTTTCAACAAAATGCAATTCTCAAATCTCAAAGATCCAATAGATGATTTATCACATTGGGGTATTTATAAGATTTCTTGCGAATGCGATAGAATGTAAACGAAGCTAGCTTTGTAAAAACGTTTGGGAGAACACAGTGCTTACGTTAAAAATTGTTAAATAAAACGATCCGCTATCGCTAACCATTGTTGGTCCAAGAATTACAATTTTAAATTTTCCGAAGTTTCATTAATACAATATTGTTCATCAATTTATGAATTAGACTTTTGGGAAGCTTTTCATATTTGGAAAAACTCTAATAATTTAGTTAATGACATATCCAGTACACCCAGATTTTCAGAAGTTTGGATTCATTTCCTGTAATTTAACTCCCCCTCCCCCCTCCCCCCTCCCTCCTCCTTTTTTCCTTTGTTTGGATTCTTCCAGTGGGAGTAGAGACATCTGATTGGTCTCCTTTGGAATGCGCGTGTCAATTTGCTTCTGCTATTGCTTTGCGACGCTTTTCGGCTAGTTCGCCTTCGGCGGCGAGCTGTGATGCACGTTTTTCATTTAACGATGTCACTCATCTTTTGCATTTTACACTTATTTTTTAGCACTGATGATGGGACTTTAGAAGTCCCGAAACGGCTGTATGCCTTTTAAACATCTATTGTTTTATATAATTTGTGCTCCTTAACGTTGTATCATTATTTATTCATATATTAGCACAAAGTACAATCCCCCCCCCCCTTTCTCAAAATAAACGTAATCTACAAGGAAACTAAATAAGTATAACAGATGTAAATTTTTCCATTTTTCATTTTTGGGTGAAAAAAGTCCGGGCCATGATTCGAACCAGGAATGTATTGGCTGAAGCCGCCAATGCTCTACCATCTGAGCCATCCCGGACACGAACACTGGAGGACTATTTCAACGATCACTTTATCTGGTCTGATACTCTGGATCAGCTCAACAAGGTCATCAGGTTAATTGGGTGAAATAGTCCTCCAGCGTTCGTGTCCGGGACGGCTCAGTTGGTAGAGCATTGGCGGCTTCAGCCTATACATCCCGGGTTCGAATCATGGCCCGGACTTTTTTCACCCAAAAATGAAAAATGGAAAGATTTATACCTGTTTTAATTAATTTACCGATTGAATAATCATGTTTAAAATTAATCTAAATAATTATAACACATTTATAATCAATTAATAAAATAAAAATCGGAATGGATAATATATTTTATACATTCTTGAGTTTTTAAAAATAGAGCAGTAGTGCTTTTTAAACAGGATAACCAACAATCGTTACTTACAAATTTATACAGACGTATTTTTTTTTTACTTTATGTGAAATGCGATTCTTTTATCGCAATCTAACCATTATAAAAATGCACGCATGGAAACAAATTATTCGAAATAGAGTGGTCGTTTCTGTATTTTTAAAAGCGCTTTTTAGCAATTGAAGGATACATAAAGACATTTTTTATGTGAGTACATTAAGAATAAACTATATTTCTTTTTATTTGAATATAACAGTATATGTTCATTGTTCGTACGAACTTCAAAATGTAATCTCTACTTTAAAATCCTCTATTTTATTTAAATCCGAAGTATACGTTTATGAGTAGCGAATTTTTATGATGAGGTCTTTTATAAATGCAATTTGCAACATTTGGGAAGTATATAAAATATTTACAATGCTAGTGGTTAATTTGTTTAATGGAACGCATGGTTTAAGGGGTCTCAGGAGTCTTACTTTTTAACATAAATGAAACATAAATGCATAAAATTATTAATGTACAGGGTGCGTCATAAATTCATGCAAACTTAAAAATCCACAATAAAAAAGTAATGCTCGGAAAAAATTTCGGCTTGCGCGAGTATGATCAGACGGATTTAGGATTTTTTTCCATGTATAATAAAAAATTATACCAAAAATGACTGATAGAGGGCACTCATACGCCATATTGGAAAGTTTTATGCAAATCAGGCAAACACAAATAGACAATGAAACAAATCACAATAACATGTCATTGTGAATTTATTATAAGGTAATAATGCGAAACATGCGAAACTTTCGCGATACAATATTTGTGGGTTTACTATTCTTGTAGAAAAGTTTAACCACCAGCACCCGATCTGGTAACGATAGCACGCTGACGATATCGAATAACGAATCCATCTTCTGCTAGATGTTTTATTTCTAAACTGATTTGCATAAAATACTTCAATATCACATTTGAGTGCCCTCTATCGGTTACTTTTGGAATGATTTTTTATTACACATGAAATAAATCCAAAATCCGTCTGATTATACTTGCGCAAACCTGAATTTTTTTTCGAGCATTACTTTTTTTATAATATATTTCTAAAGTTTGCACGAATTTATGACGCAAACAGTATACAACTTAATATAACTTCTATTTAAAATAATTTTCACATTTTTATTGCAATTTTTTTATGTTTATTTTGTTAAAAAATTCACAAAAACTAATTTTGATAAAAATTTACAAAAACTAATGAAGCAATTTGCATCGAACTTGGTAAATACCTTGAACTTGTAATTCAAGGAGGACTCATACTTCAGATTAAATATTATAATTGTATTGATTGTATAAAATTGGCAATTTTTCAATTTAAAATTATTTAGAAAATTTTAAATTAAAAAATCAATTTGAAATAAATGAAAAAGAAATTGCTTTCAAATAAACTATAAGTTCAAGATATATTAGTTTTATAACGTTTTCAATATTTGGGGGCATATCTAGAACTAGTGGTTTTGCTACAATTTTGTGCGCAATGGATGGAAATTAAAAAAAAAATAATAAATAATTTTTTTAATCATTATTAAACATTCAAAAAATAAAATTCCAATATAGATTATTAAAAATATATATTTTACATAGAAGATATATTAAGTTCTTAACATTAACGATATTATTTATTTATGTTTTATAGGTACTGAAAAAAATTAAATGTGACATGTTGCTAAATTGCACTACCAGGTAAAAAGTAAAACTTTTGAGAACCCTTTATTAAGAGATATTTTGAAATTGCATAGTTATAAACATATTGAAAACGAAAATCTGTTACCTTTGCAATATATTACTTTAATAATGACATAATTTATGTTGTAATAAATATTGCTGAAATATTGCTGAGAGAAGTTTATAAATTTGCATGCTATTTCATCTACAGATAGCTTACTACGCTATATAATTCATTACGTACATAGAAATATAAGATCTCTACTTACATTGAAAAACATTATTGTGATCGGAACAGCATGATTTTTATTATAATAATTATGGTTTGAAACATATCTTATATAAGCTTATGAATTTACGTGATATCATGTTTCCATATATCATACTGTGGCGTACAAATCAACTTGTTAGACGTGTTAGATAGTGTTTCTAGGTGACATAGTATTTACTTTGAGTCCTTATGCGCACTGCTTTTTTATAATTTAAATCGAATAAATACTTGAAAACTTTAAAATTGTGTAAAAACTTATGTTTACCCACAAAATACTTCATTAGATTTTTCTAAACTTTTATAGTAATACAAAACTAATATATAGCAGATTTCAAAATTTATTCTAAAATCATAGAATTACCTGAAATAATTCAAGATTTTGGAAAATACAAACTATAAGGGAAACGTAAACTAAGATAGAATGAAAAATGTAAAATGAATGAATACAATAAAATTCAGAATGCTTAATATACATTTATTTCCTAATTTAAAAAGAAAAAGAAAAAGAAAAAAAAAACATTAATAATGCTAACAAAACGAGGAACAATATTATTATTTACAAAGTTACGTAAATGCGATTTTTAGTTTATTTACAAAGCAAATCTTTCATCGCGGTCAACTATTATAAAATATGCATGGATGAAAATAATTTATTTCAAATAGAATGTCGCTACTACATTTTTTTAAATGCTTTTTTAATAACTAAAAAAAGTTTAATAAAGAACGATATTGTAACACGCGATAGCATTCAGATTAGAAAATATTTATTTTTAATTGAATGTAGAGGATTATTGTTCATAAGTACAGCAAAGTGTAATTATTACATTAAAATAATCTATTTTATTTAAATCCAACATATATGTTTATAAATATGGTTTGAAATAGTTCTGACTAAAGTTTATAAAAATTATATGATATTTTGTCAACATATATCATATTGCGCCGTAGAAATCAGAATATTAGATTTTTTCTAGTTGACTTTTTATTCACTTTGAGTCCTTATGCATGCTCCCTTTTTTTGTAACCAAAATAGAATAGATATTTAAGAAGGTTAAAATTGAGTAAAAAGGCATGTTTACACGCATGCTTTAGATTTTTTTTAGGCAAAAATTTAAAATTAGTATATGGGTAAAGCATTAGCCTTGTAAGCCAAGTATCTGGGTTCGATTCCCGGCCTCGACAATTTTCCGCTCAGTTGGAAATATTCAATTCGTATGATAAATTTACCAATCAGTTTGATTGTGCTAAAATAATAGTACATCTACATATCCATCGTCATATGCAGTTCCATTACCTGTGGTTTATTCTGCCGAGCTGTTTAAATGATAGACTAGATGTTATGAACAATAAGGTTATCCGAGCGAAAAATCTCAGCCGGATTTTGCCCAGTTAGCTTAACAGGTAAAGCACTGGCCTTGTAAACCAATTATCTGGGTTCGATTCCCGGAATGGACAATTTTTCGGTCAGTTGGAAACATTCAATTCGTACAGTAAATGTACCAATCAGTTTGATTGTGTTAAAATATCAGTAATGTATGGGTGTAATGCATTCTAAAATCTTAGAATCACCTGAAATATTTCCAGATATTGAGAAATACAAATCATAATGTAAACGTATACTAAGTACGAATGAAAAATTTGAAATCAATGCGAACAATAAAATTCTGAATGCATAATACATTTATTTGCTTTCCTTAAAAAACCGTAAGGCATGCTTTTTAACAAATATGGGACTATTGTTATTTATATAGCTACACAAATGTAATCTTTACTTTATTTACAATATATTTTTATTTCACTGCAATCTCAACTATTATAAAATATGCACTTATGGAAATAATTTATTCGAAATAGAGTGGTCGCTTTTATATTCTTAAAAGGCTTTTTAAACAACTGAAGATCTCATAAAGATGATATTGTAATATGCAATGACATTCAAAATAGAAAATATTTATTTTTTATTAAATGTAGGGGACGCGGCTGTTGTTCATAAGTACATTAAAGTATAATGACAACATTAAAATAATATATTTTATTTAATTCCAAAATATATGCTTATGAATGGAAGATTGTTATCAAATAGTCTTTTATTAATAGAATTTTACGGCTTGAGAAGAGCAGAAACTATTTCAAAAGGAAACCTTTAGTAGCGCTTTTTTAGTTGCGTTCAAACAGAAGTAGTGTAAGAAATTTATATTTAGAAATTATATTGTTATACGCAATAAACACAAAATCTCTGTTTACTTAGCCATAGATTATTTTTATATGGACAATATGATTTATTAAAAAATATATAATGTTTGAAATGTACATCCAATATGCAGCGGTATAAAATTCGGTCTTTTAGAATTTTTGTAGAAGACTTCATATTTACTTCGAGGCCTTATGGATTTTTCTATTATTATAGTGAATATATATATATATATATATATATATTGGAAATGTTTAAAATTGCGCAAAAATGTATATTTTCACCTAAAATAGCGCTTTTGTTTTATAAATCTTAAAAAATTGAAAACAATGGGAGTCCGTTACAAGGAGTCCTTCAGAAATTAGTCTAGTATCATAGTAAGACAAAGTACATCATCATTAGGTGCGGTCGTTATTATTTAAATATATAGCACTTGTAGTCGTCGTTCAGTCTGTACGTCTGTCTGTATATAACAACGCAAAGAACTTCCCACCCAAATCGTTCGAAATTTAAAATATAAAATTGTTGCCTAATTTTGTTGAGTTATTTCAAATTTTATGAAAATCAAATGTATAGCTCAATTACAGGGACAATCAGAAATATTCTATTACATTAGGGAAAATCAGAAAAATAGCTTCAAGTGCATTTTAATGATGCGACACTCAAAACTACACTATGCGTAAAACTACACTATGGAGTGAAAGTCAATTTGAGATCCGGAAAATAAAATGTATTCCAATCCAATTACGTGACATTCGTAAATTAAGAGGTTAATATCTGTATTTGTATTTTATTTTATTTTATATTCTCGGTAGATGACTATGTTTACAGTAAAAAGTACTCAGGATTAAAAGTAATTTAACATCTTTTAAAATATTTTTTGTCATCTTTAAGTAATTTACTATAAAGCAGTTTTAAGTTTACCTTTTTAAAAGATGAATATAGCACTCTACTTATTTATTTGCTGTTGTTACACTTTTTTAAACGTAATGAATTCATATACATCTACGAAATATATACTTTAATATACATTCTGTACAATTTCTGGTGAAAATAATCATCTTTACTAATGTACAGAACCACACAAATGTATTCTATTACATAATGGTACAGGGGAAAACATTGTTTGGGGTGCGTTTTAATTATATTAAAACATTTCACTTTTTTTATTGATATGTTGCTGAGGTTTACTACAAGTTAATTTTGTAGAAAGCGTATAATATTTACAGGGACACATAAAAGATTTCAAATACTGTACTATATATTTTAAAAACTTCATTATAGTACGAACATTTGCTACGTTTGTCGTACAATTTCCGACTTGTTTTGATAAACATAAACCATAATATCTATATTATAAAGGCCAAACGTATCTGTGCGTAACGTATACGTCATTTTGCCTATGGCAACACTTTCAAATTTGAAATGAAATTTAAGTTTTGCATTTTTTCTTTTTCAAATTTTTAAACTACTAAATACCGCACATTTTCAGTTTTTATACCATCGTATAGGAAAAAAATTTACTTTTTAATACGATTTGCTTGAAATCTGTGTCTTTATTTGCTTTTGAGTTATTAATTTTTTCGTAGTTTTTATACCGTTTTTGAATTGTGGCAACAGACGTACTCCATTTTCATTAAAATGAAAATGAAAAAGTCGAAAAAAGCAAATTAATGTTTCTTTTTTTTTGCCATTTTTAATTAATGTGGAAAAAAGTCGTTTTAATTCGTTTTTATTTATTACTTAAAGGATTTTTAGTTTATTAAAAACTTTCTTTACACTCGATACAACACTTTCTTTTTTCACTCTGACATCACAGGAATATTGTATATCGTATTTATTACACACAGGTTATTTCAGAAATTTTCATTTACACTTAAAAGAATATATGTAAATTAGTATCTGTTTATAGCTAATAGCAATCGAGATTTCAAGTTTTGAATTAAAATGATTTTGAAATGATCAAATTAAAATACCATTTTTTTAAAAAACGTGAACACGAATACGAGATGTGCATATGTAATTTTTGAAGTGGTAAAAATAATGTCAGATTTAGATTTCATGGGGCAAAAAATTCTATGACTGAGTCAAAGTGGAGTATATTTGTTTTGCTATTTTACATTTTGGAACACCGTGAATAAGAGCCGTAATTGATAACTTAATAATAATACAAGATCTTTATTATATTTTATTGTTTGCATATCGATTAAGTTTAATTTTAATAATTTCTACAACTGAGGTTTATAGAAATAGTATTTTGTTAACTTTAGTTTAAATATCATTTATTTAAGAGTTAGACTTACGAACACAAGGTGTATTTTTTATTGAGACTAATTAAGTAGATTTATTATAAATCAATGAAACAGTTCCTTCTTAAACATTTTCTTTCGTCCAAATTCGACGGGTTCTACCTTGTGTAAATAAAAACTAAATAAGTGTAACACATTTATTATATTTATCAATTAAGAAAATGAAATTCAGAATGCATAATAATTTTTTCACATTAGAATTTTTTAAGTAAGTCTATAATGATGTTTTTTTAAACATGGGAAATTACACATACATAAAAATAATATATATATATATATATATATATTTATGTATAATTCAATTCTTTCATCGCAAACTCAACTATTATTAAATATGAATGTATGAAAACAAATTTCTTTAAGTTGAATGATTGCTACTGCATTTTTAAATACACTTATAATTAACTGAAGAGCTCTTAATGTCATTATTGTAATATGTTATGACATTTAGAACATAAAATAATTCTTTTTTTCAGTATAATATATTCGACCATTTTTCGTACATACATCAAAGTAACTACTTTAATTCACCTCTTTTATTTAGCATAGCAATTTATTTTTATGAAGCATGAATCTTTCTGTAGAAATATTTTATGAATAGGATTTTTATTATTTGGTAAATGCAAAAATTGTTTGAAAAGAAAGCGGTTACTTTTTATAATGGAGTCATGTCTTTTAATAAACTTATATTTAGAGATAATAATGATACGTACATTCATGAATACAAAATTATTATTAGATTTCAGATATACACTTCAAAAACGTGAAACTCATTTACAACACTAACTGAATATAAAATATAACATTTTAAATAAAAACCGATTTTGATGGTCTTGTGGAAAAAGGTGTTGTGCCCGGAATATGATGGTTTATAAGTGTTTTTTAAATTACATAATTTCTACAGAAATTCATTATTCGTATTTATAGGTAAAATTAATCAACTAAGGTCGATCTCCTGTGACTTCTTTTCTATAAAGCAGACTGTCTTTTATTTCTTTTTTAAAATTGTGTAATTTTAAGGAGACCATATAGAAAATACTTTTAAATTGTTACCAATATTCTTTTTATTGTGTTGTAAGTTAAGTTATGTTTATAGTGGGGTATTTCAATGAAAAATTGTCGTGTAAGTCACATTATTAGTAACTGCTAAGTTGCTGGGCACCGTTATTTTCGAAAACATTAAATGGCCTTATTCAATTAATGAAATATCTCTGATAAAATAAGTCACATTTTTCCGCTCTCAAATATTGGCAACCGAAATCGTAGTATGTGACTTACACGACATGTACTCAGGGAAATACCCTGTGTTAATTTGTGACAAAATGTTGTGCTGCATAACACTATTGCAAAAAAAATATTGTCATCAGCACTTTTTTAATACTATTTAAACACAATTAACAACACTATTTTTGAAATACATTTCTAGATAGCAACACTTTTGCAATATATTAAGAACACAATCAAAACACAAAAAAGGTTTCTATATGCGGTTTGCTAATTTACAACACTGTTGCAAGAAATATTTTCATTATTACTATTTTTAACACGATTTCAACACAATTAACAACTCTATTTCTGGAATACATTTCTAGATAGCAACACTTTTGACACATATGAAGAACGCAATCACAGCACAAAAAACGTTTTGTATATGAAGTTTTCTAATTTACATCACATTGTATGGTCAAGTCATAACGAATTGTAAATTTAATGACAAAATGTGTTAAAGAATGTCTATTTTGGTGCATAGAAAATTTCCTGTGCATTATTATAAAATTGGCAGTATGATTTTTAATATAATAAATATTAAGTTTTTTTAAGCATGAAATGGAATTGCGTGATTGTAATTATGAATAAGATGAAAACAGCAATAAATAACCAATTATATTATAAATCCTTCTCACAAGACATAGTTGAGATAAAAAACAAAATAGATAAACAGGATTGCATTCCCTTGCAGCTTTAAAAAATTAAATAAGCACGATGTGTGCTTTTGCGTGACATCGTAGTCAGAGTTGAAGTGAAACTGATACTATCTTGTAGGTGTACTAACAGTCAATTTGAACCAGGAAATGTCCTTGGAGTAATCAATGTTTATATTATAAACAAGTGCAATACTTTTCAATAATGTAAAACTTATTTTATAAACAATACAATGATATTGGTAGCCATTAATGTCAGTGATCTGTTGCACGCTGTAATTTATTGTTTATGAAAGTTAATGTTTTAAGACAAACAAATATGATTGAAATATTTCTATTAGAAGCTTATATATTTTGCCTTCAGACATACTGCAGCATACAATTCCGTTATATTTTCTGTACATAAACGCGAATTTGTGCTCGAAGTTCTTATACATGCTTCTAGCAATGGTTGATTTTTATTTTTATTGTTTAAAAAAAATTAATTTAAAAATGGAAATTATTTCATACCATTTTTCATGTAAACTAAAAAAAAATCTTAAAATTTAATGGAGATTATATCTTTTTCTGAACTGGGTACATCAAATTAAATTACATTATAGGAAAGTAAAACGACTGGAAGTTACATGGAAATACAAAAGCATCAAACAATATTCATTGCAATTATGTTAAATTACATATAAATAAAATTACATTAAACAATCATTAGCTAATTATTTAATAAATCTCAAATGGATAGTATCATAATTACTAAGATTGTTATCCTCATACAGAACAATTAAAACATTAGCCCATTAGTGCCTAGCGTCCCTTTTTAGGGACGATTCAAAGGGTGTATGTAGCACTGTTTTTGACACCGGTTAAAAAGAACAGCGATCTTTATTTTATTTAATTGAAACATTTTCGTAATTAATGAAATAAACTTAATTCTTTTAAAAATAGTGGCGCCAACCGAATAAAATTTGCGCAAAAGGTTTTGGGCACGAATGGGTTAGTCTGTTATTTGCAGTAAATTTCCTTATTAGAATTATACTCAATGTCCCTGGTTCCAAATATGCTAAAATACTAATCTAGTAAATTTCACATTTTTAGGTGAGTTCATATGTAAATACGTAGCATCTGTAAGCGTCATTCAATCCATCCGACTGGCTGTCCGTATATAATCACGCAAAAACTACCCAAATGAATACTTTGAAATTTAAAATATATATTTATTACACAATGTTATCGAATCATTTAAAATTTTATGAAAATCGGATGCTTAGTTCAATTACAGGGTTAATCGAAATTATGCTGTTACATTACTATCAAAGGGAAAAAATAGTTTCAAGCGCATTTTAATGATGTTATACTCTTTCGAACATAATGCAATTCATATGTGTCTGCGAAGAATATATCAAAATATACATTCTGTGATTCAAAGGATATTTCTTATTTATTTACGGAGCAACACAAAAGCTGTTTATTAGATAATGTTATAAGAAGAAACATTGGTTGGCATTCGTTTTAATTATATTAAACTATTTCATATTTTATGAAATTGATGTACAGTGCAATAAAATGATGTTACACTCTTTCGAACATAGTGCAATTCATATGCATCTGTGAAATGTACATTTAAATATACTATGTGTGGTCCAAATTAGAGGTCTGCACGGGCCGGGCCGCGGCCCGAAGCCCGAGCCCGGCCCGGCCCGCGGGCCGGGTTCGGGCCGATTTCCAATAATGGCAATCGGGCCGGGCCGGGCTCGGGCCTTACTTCTGAAGACTCGGGCCGGGCCGGGCCGCGCCTAGTCACTAATCTTTTGGGCCGGGCAGGGCCGGGCTCGGGCCTTAATTTTTTTTCTGGACGGGCCGGGCCTAACTTTTTTTTCCGTACGAAGCCGAGACTGATTCCATTCTTCCTAGTTTTCATGGACCAAAATAATCAGTTCCTATTGAATCTTCCTATATGAAAATCCTTTTCTCGACTTTTTATAAATCAGTAATATTTGGCTTTGTCAAAAAATGTTTGCAAAAAAGGCATATACTTTTAAGCCGTCATTATTCTACAATTAAACATTAGAATTTATTCCTTTTAAAGAATCGTAGATTACCAGGCGTTTTAAAATAGAATTAAACACACACACACACAAAAAAAAACATGATTATGACGGAATTTTTTTTTAAACTGAAAACTGAAAGTTTCTTTTAAAGTGTTCATCCATGCAAAATGAATACAACAATACAGGAGAAAAAATATATTAAACATTTACATCTGTTAAGAAGGGAATGTTTTTTTTTTTTTTTTTTTTTTTTTTTTTTTTTTTTTTTTTTTTTTTTTTTGTTCCAAAGCGATTTCGTCTTTGGAAATTTTACCATATACCGCTTTTTCGACTTTTTGTCTCCATTACAGGGAATATGGATAATAATACTAGTGATAACTGAAACATTTACATACAACAAACAAAGATTCATTTAAAAGCGTAAATATCTCAGCCTACGGCACTTCTGCATAAATGGAGATTATAAACATAAAAAAAAAAGACTAATATAATTTTTTTTTGGTCAGAACTCTTCCATAAGATTAAAGATTAATGTTCTGTAGAAATTCACTTGAGCCGGCCCGGGTTCGGGCCGAATTTTAAACTTTTTTCCGAACCGGGCCGAGCTCGGGCCGAAATTTTAACTTTCGGGCCGGGCCGGGTTGGGCCAATATTTTTTTCGTTCGGGCCGGGCCGGGCTCGGGCCGAAATTTTAACTTTCGGGCCGGGCCGGGTAGGGCCAATATTTCTTTCGTTCGGGCCGGGCCGGGCCGGGCCCGGGCCGAAATTTTAACTTTCGGGCCGGGCTCGGGCCTGGAAATTTCGGCCCGTGCAGACCTCTAGTCCAAATGACATCTTTTATTTATTTACGGAACCACACAAAAGCTGTTTATTACAAAATGTTATATGAGGAACATTGTTTGGCATGTGTTTTAATTATATTAAACTATTTCACATTTTATGAAATTGATATACATTGCTGAAATTTACTGATGGTTACTTCTTCTATAATTGAAAACAGATAGTGTTTACAAGGACACACAAAGGACTTCGGGTAATTATTCAGGATCTGAAGTACAGGTTATTATTATACCATCATCTGAATATCTTTAAAACTTCATTATAATACTAAAGCACCTCATTTGCTAAGTTTGACGTGCAATTTCCAATTTTTAGAACTATACAGTCTGTTCCTGGTTTCTACGTTGCTAAAAAACTAATTTTATAAATTTTACATTTCTAACTCTTCAAACGCAATTTTTCTTTTGAAATGCTATTGAATACATTGGATTCATAGTATTATAAAAAGCTGTTTATTACTCTTATAAAAGAGGAAATTCTAACATATTTCTTATTTCATGGCATAAAGAATATATATATATATATATTTAATATATCATACAGGATATAGGTGCCAGGTGAAAATTTCAATTCTATATCTTTACTGAGGAGAATGAATATTCATATGATTTCAAACATTATTGCTCGTGAACACTACCTTTAAAAATAACAAATTAAAAATATTGGGGGGATAACGATAAAAACTGGGCAATTAATCTGACCTGCAGATAGTTTAGTATAATAATTACTAATATTTCAATATGAAATCACTAGGAAATTCCTAAATATAGTCTTGGACGCACCAGAATCAATTGTAAACCAGACAAGCAGCTTATAAAGTAAGGTTTTTTTTTCCTATCATGAATTAATTGATATTTCAATTATCTTTGTGTAGTAAGGGAAGGCATTATAAAAGAAACAACTCATATAATACATCTTTTAACAATAAGTTTAGACAACCTACACTATCGTCGTATTATGTAACTTAAAACATAGAAGAACTACAGTAGTATTGAATGTTATATAACCTAGGCATTAAAATCCTACAATATTACAACAAGCAACTGGGCGACGAAAAATATTTTCCAACAGGTGGGGTATTTTGTGATATGTAAATTTTCAACTGGAAGAATAATGTCTATCCAAGTATTCGAACCGGGATTATGTAATGTCAATATTATGATTAATGACATGACATTAACATGTCATGACATTAACATGACATATCATGTTAATGTCAATATTAACTATGTAATAAGACTATGTAACTTTACCTTAGAATTTCAATCACTATTAGTTAGGTCAGTAAGTTTACATATTCCATTTTTTTTGTTCCCTTAAGAGGAGGGTATCTTCATTACGTTTCATAAATATTGGTAATTTTTCTTCTTCTTTATTTCCTGGCTTTACTTAAAGGAGATGTATTATGACTTTCTGTAAGTATCATAAATAGTAGTTTGCTTTTTTCAGAATTTTACTTTAGAAATTTTACGGTACATAAGCATTTTTAAACTATGGATAAGACACACTGAACTGCAGCGAAATTTTTTCTATAGTTTTTTTTCTCTTAATTTAATTCAAAAAGATTAGAAAAAATACAATGATTGTTGCTTAAAATTTTACTAAGCATGTAGCTTACGCTGCGCTAGTTGAAATTTAGTACTTTATTCAAGAACTCTTCTTTATTTTTAAGAATTAGCCATTATTTTGAGCATTAGCAAAATATTTAAATGGAATTTGTAGAAATTTTATTTATTTATATTCTTGTTTAAATATCTTAATGATAAAACATAAAACTTACAGCATACATTTTACAGAAAATTTCATAATTCAATACAAAATTCATTTATTATCAATATCCTAAAAAATACTTTCATGGAGTTATTAACTTTGATTTGTTTAAAGCACAATACATTGGAAGAAAAATATCCCATATGCTGTACATAAAAATCACTTTAAAACGTCGAAATACTCAATTTGTGCTATAAGTGATAAGATTAATTTATACAAAGACAAAAGTACGTTTATTTATTCGCATTTTCATTATGCTTTGTTTGTATCCTATAGCAACTTTCTTAAGAAAAGAAAACAATAAAAATATTTTTGCTAAATATTTCTAAATTTAAAAATCACACGAACACAAGCATAATGAAATGAACTGGAGAATTAAATGTTGAGAAATGTTATAGAAACGATTTTTTTTTCAATTATTTTACTTTAATTTTGATTCAGCAAATTTAAAAAAAGTATTCTTTTTTAAATACATGATATTTTAAAAGTTACATAATTTTTTTTTAATTTTTAGTTTAAATATTTTAAATTTTTATTGAAATTAATATTTCAAAAATAATAAAATTTCTTTTTTATTTAAAATTTTTTTTGTTTATTTACATGAAATAAAAATTGAAATTCTATAAATAATATTTCAAGTTACAGCGATTATAAATAACCCCACTTTTTGTAAAATTTTAAATTTAATTTTTTTTTAATTATAGTATGTTACGATATTTTGTTTACTAATACTATAGTTTACCATTACAAAAAGTTTTAAAATGCTCAGTGGTAAAATGATTTAGAAACAAAGTGTTTATGTTTTTTAGAATCTTAAAAAAAATTGCAACAAAAGTAAGGAGAGATATATTTTTTAACTATTTCTGAAAATTTTACATAAATTGGTAAGCATGAAAATTATAACGAATTTAAGGAAATTTACCATGCGTATTTTTTTTTTTTTTTTTAGCCGATTAAAATAGAAAATTAAAAATATCTCTCCTTAGCTCTTTTCTATATACTATAACACTGTTTAAGAAATTTTAGTAATACCAAAATATTGAAAATTGAATGAGAAGTAGTAATTTTAAAAGTGTATTTTTCGACAAAAAAAAATCATAAAAATCCCCATAAAAAATATACTTTTTAATAAAAAGTGAATTTTTTTGCTAATTATTCCTTACAAAAAGATTCTTAAGTAGTACACCAAAATTCATTACTTTAAAATCAATAATAAAAATTTTGGGGTTTTTCTTACGGGTCTCCTTTAATTTTAAAAGTTTGTTTATTTAATTTGTTCTATTTAACAGAGAAAATAAACATCAATGAAAACTGCATTAAAATTTCACACACTTCTAAATCTAAAATTAAATCAGTAATAAATCAATTTCATATCATTTGATGTCAAATATTATGCAAATTGTACGTCAAACCTGAAAAAAAAGTTATCTGTTAATTAAATTTACTATTCTTTACAAATACTTGAGATTTACATAAATAAATACTGAATAATGTAGAAAATAATGGTTTCTTAAGTAACTTTCTAAATTGCTTTAATTTTGAAAGTTTGTTTATTTGAATTGCTCTATTTAACTGAGATAATAAACATTAATGAAAACTACATTAACATTTCATAAACTTCGGAAAGAATTTTAGTTAACTAAATTAGCTAAACTCAACTTCGCTCTCTAAGGATTTGGTTTCACGTTAAATTCTCAGAATAATTTAAATCTTAAATATCGCGTGTAAGTAAATGGAATACTTTGATTTATCTAAAGGATGCTTTAAAACATATATGGAACAACACATGCTGCATATCATAAAAATGTAGTCTTATTTCTTGTAATATTTACGTTGAATCCAAATCCAGTATTCCAGAATTCAAAGATCGCGGCAATCGGCCTAACCGTTCGGAGTTTTCGTGGTTTTCTTTGAACCTTGCGTAAATACGGGGTAGGTTCCCTTAGAAAGACCCCCACGAAGGGCATCCCTCCCCCTGGGCCTATATCCCTAGCGTAGATAATTGGCCGTCAGAAAATACACCACTACACCAGATTTCAAAGTAATATTATTGTGATATTTGACTTTAAATATCATATAAATTGAAATAAAAAATGCTTTACATTTTCATTGGAAGATTTTATAATTTTTGCAGACGATATTATGTTAAAAATTTTAAGAGAATATTACGATGAAAGAGTATATAATTATAAAAGTCCTTTCTTAATACGAAAAAAAAAAATCCGAAATCAATAAATTTGAAGTAGCATAACTCCATAAGTTTTGATCTCGTAAAAATGGTTTTTTTTTTCTGATATTGAGCATGGGAGCGATTTTTTAAATTATACCTTATAGAAAATCTCCTGATCGAGAAGCAAAAGGACAAATTTGTAATATTGTAAGGTAGCTTTCATTACAAAAAGTAAAAAGCTACCTATTGCAGCAGTCCGGAGGAAAGCACTTCCAGAAAATTTTGGTATATTTTCACCGATCATGACCTCCAGATCCCAAAACCACCCTCCGTTCAAATGTTGACATATATATCTGTTTTTTGTCATGCGATAACTAGCGTATTTATGAACCGATTTGAATGAAACTTGGTATGTACATAGTACATACAAATATCTCGACCAAGTTCGTTGGCTAGCATCATCCGCCATTTTGTTTCAAAATGGCGGCCATTTTAAAAATTTTTTAAAAATTTAAAATTTAAAATTAAATGCAAAAAAAAAAATAAAAAGTTGAAAAATATTTTTATTTTATGTGTTAGACCCTAAAACACCGATTCTAGAACACTTTTTACTTTATCTATATCTTAAAAAATGATTGAGTTATAGCACTTTGAATTTTTCTTATGGCTGACATTTTGAAACGATCTGATTTTTGTTACGTGATAATACTGGTTTTTACAAATCGATTTGGATGTAATTTGGTGTGTACATAGTACTTAAAAAAGCTTGGACCGAGTTCGTTAACCAGTTCCATAAAAATGACAACCATTTAATTTTTTTTAAATTTAAAATTTGAAATTAGATACAAAAAAGTGAGAAATGGAAAAAGATTTTTCTTTTATGCATTTGACCTTTATACAAAGATTCCAAAGCACTTTTTGTTTCGTTTGAATCTTAAAAAATGTCTGAGTTACAGTACTTTTAATTTCTAGTGTTGCTCACATTTTGAAATGATCTACAGGGTGTCCGAGAAAGATCCGTACAACTTCAAAAATTTATTGAAAAAGAAACAGTAGGGTAACAGCGAAACTAATTAGGGCATTAGATAGAATAACTCAAAAAGTTTTTTTCGGCAGTATGTTTCTGACCATAGATGGCGCTACATGTCATGCACAGGAATATTAAAGCATTTTTAGTTATTTCAATGGCGGATCGCGTGAAGAAAGCTCTATGTGTTGCTTGGTTTATCGAAACAAAATCCGATACGCAAACACAACGGAATTATCGAACGACTTATGGGGAATCGCCACCATCTCGGTCAAGCATTCGTGAGTGGTATCACAAATTTATGACAACGGGTAGTGTGGAACTCCTGACCTAACACCACTGGAATTTTCCTTTTGGGGTTATGTTAAAGATACTGTATACCGAACGCAAGTTAACAGTCTCGAAGAATTAAAGCAAAACATCCAAACACCTGTAGCTACTGTTGATGTTAACATGCTGAAACGGTCGTGGATGGAATTGGAAAATCGTCTTGATATTGTTCGCACTACGAAAGGGTCACATGTAGAAATTTGTAATAACTTAAGTTATAGGAAAAAAAACTTTTTGAGTTATTCTATCTAATGTACTAATTAGTTGCGCTGTAACACTATTGTTTCTTTTTCAATAATTTTTTGAAGTTGTACGGATCTTTCTCGGACACCCTGTAGTTTTCGTCACGTGATAACACGCGTATTTATACGCAGATTTTTATGAAATTTGGTGCGTATATAGGACATAATGATGCCTGGACCGAGTTCGTTGGCCAGTTTTAACCGCTGTCTTGTTTCAAAATGGCGGAATATTATTTTTTTTTATTTAAATTTTAAAATTAGATGCAAAAAAGTAAGAAATTGAAAATGATTTTTCTTTTGTGTTTTGACTTTGATACAAAGATTCCAGAGCATTTTTTGTTTCATCTATATCTTGAAAAATGGCTGAGTTTTAGCACTTTCAATTTCCAGTGAGATTGACATTTTGAAACGGTCTGACATTTGTCACGCGTTAATATGCATATTTATAAACTGATTTCGATATAACTCCGTGAGTTCATGGTACATACCAATGTCTTGACCGAGTTCACGGACCAATTTTATCCGCCATCTTGTTTCAAAATGGCGGCCATTTAAATTTCTCAAAAATCTTTTAAATGTATAATGATGTATAAACAAAAAATTAGAAATTGAAAAAAGGTTCTTTCTAAACTATTTATCTTAATAATGAATTCCGGAGTATTTTTTGCTTTGTCTTTACCTTGAAAAACACCTGGGATATAGTAGTTTGAATTTCTAATGTGAGTGACATTTTTTTTAAAGTCAATTTGCCCGCGACAGCACTCGCATATATTAATCGATTTCGATGTGAGTGTGCATGTTCACATAAATTAAGGTTTCGATCAAGCTCATTGGGTTTTTTTATCCATCGTAAAAATTATCGTGCTGCTTTAAAATGAATTTCGTGGAATTTGGCGACCCTATAAATCGCTTAAAATAAAACTAGGTTGAATAAAAGATGACTAATTTCTAAAAATTCCTATTAATATTCAGTATTGACAAAAACTAGTATTCAATCTTAGATAATCGTGTTCCAATATTTTGAGCTACGTATATTTGTTTTATACAACAGAATTTAAAATAAATAAATAAGTATATGAAACCTACCTCTTCCTTCCGGCATTTTCGGAAGGACTTTTTTCTCTTCATTTTGTTAAATAACAAAAAAAGATGATTTTAATATCATTATGTAAATATATATAATCTTTTAGAGAATTAATCATTACTCATTGTTTAAAAAATGAATTAGATCTATGTAAATCTATCAATTTAAATAATTTTTATATTTCAGCTAACCCTATAGCTGCTTGGACGGATATATGAGTTTACGGACTTGACAATATTAATAGGTGTAAATATTAATAATTTAAATTTCAGCGGCGGTCTGATATTTTACTTTTTAAGGTCAACTTTTTGAAAAGGTTGAAAGTGTGGAGGTGTCGCATTGTCTTTTACGATTCAGCTGCACAACAATATAATTTCCGATGTATTGAGAATTATTTAATTCAAACATTGTTTTATGACACAAGTTGTCAGAAAAAAAATATCGGCAAGTGAGTGGGTGTCGTTTTATTACCTATAAATAAAGTCAGACACATTTAAAATACATGATTCGTAAATACTGTATTTACTCGTGTATAGGGCGCACGCGTGTATAAGGCGCATTCCTACTTTACAAGTAAAAATGGCGATTAATTAAAATCTCGTATATAACGAGCACCATAAATTTGATACGCTAATGAAGAATGACCAAATGAATTTCAGTAAAAAAAAGTTGAAACAAACATTACACCAGACCAGAAAACAAGACGAAAATGCATTTTTAGACTTCGGGTTGTAAGAGAGTAATGGGAAATAGGAATGAGTGAAGGTAAAGAGAATTGCTAATTAGCATTTAGATAATGTCAATAACTCTGTTGTATAAAAACTGCAAGGAATGAAATAAATATGCAGTAATATTTCAATTAAGTAACATTTTAAGAGTTTTAATATCTTCTTTGAATAATTTCTTTTTTCATATGTATATCGTTTGATTGCATCCAACCTAAAACAATATTCCGTGTATCAGACGCACCTAGGAATTTTGCTCCATTTTTTTGCTAAAAAAGTGCGCCTTATACACGAGTATACATTTCAGAAACATTAGCATCTTTATGGATGTTAATTGGATTAACAGATGGTGAAATATCTTCACCAACCAGATCTGGAATATTATAAAGACTGATTAGTTTGACTAGATTTATTTGAGTACTACTTAATTATCCCGCCGACCTATTTCGCCAAATTAATAGCCAAATGATATATATATAGACATATTTTTTATTTTAAATAAAGAAAAAACAAATAACTAGTAGAATAATTAGAAAAATACAAATAAAAAGTCGAAATAAAAATCCTTTAATGTTTTAAACACGTGTATCGTATTTAATGTCATTGAATGTGACATTCACGGCCATCCGTTATTGGCATTTAATCTTAAATTTGACGATAGTTTTTTGGTCGAAAGAATAACCAAGTAGTATCTTTATTTATCATAATACTTTCGTAAGCTTCATTGTAAAACATTTTTAATGATTCAAATACGATTCAGCCTAATAGATAAAGTTTGTGACTTGGAAGTAATGTAGTAAGAGCAATTCGATTTTTTTTTCAAATATTTATATCTATTTGGACCCACATCTCTTTAATGGTATGAACTCCTTGTTCTTTAGCATCTATATATATGTAACGCTAACGTGTGTGTCACAAAAATCAGAATTATTTGTTAATTGTTTAATCGAAACATAAAAATGAAACACATATTATGGGTTACTAAGCAAAAGTTCTTTGGTAAAATTTATCAGTGGTAAACTGGATTCATTTAAGTTTTATTCCTTCGCTCAAATGTCGAGTTTCAAAATAACATTATTTTTTCCGTTTTTTAACTTAAAAAAATAAATAAAATTCATAAATTTTAATTTATTCATTTACAAATTAAAGTTATGTATTATAAATGAAATGCCTGAAAGGATTATAAAACATATTTTAATGAAATACGAAAAAAATGCCACGCACACAATATTTGACGATTTATTATATGCGCCGGACTAGCATAAGAATACCGAGTTCTTGATTTATCAGCTCAGATGTCATATATGCATCACATGGGCGCGTTAGTTTTCTGATGTCAGTTTGGCGAAAATTCAGTTTTCAAATACCAGTTAAATACATATTTTTAAACTAATTTCTATTATTTTAAAAGGGAAATAATAATTTAAAGAAAACGTTTAGTTAATAATTGTAGAACAAAACAATTTATATCATTAAAAAAATGAAAATAAAAGCAAAGAACCAGTTTAGTAATAGATAAATAACATTAGCCGGATTACCATGTCAGGCACATATAATTGCCTTTTTCTTGCAATCGCACCAAAGTTCTGCGCATATGTCTATTTCTACAGCACAATCTTCTAATTTGGCAAAAGAATGAACAGTTAAAATAAGTTATGAATAAAGGCAGTATGAATTAATGCTAAGTATACATTCAAGGGAAACCAAACTGGTCGCCAAGGGCGGCTAGTTTTCATGAAATGCATTAAGATTGCCATCAATTGCCATCAATCCATTGGGTTCAGTTACATGGGTTCCAGAAGTACCTGTTTTGTTCTTTTGGCATACTGTCTTTTAAGCAATATCGTGGGAACAATAACAATAGTTATGAATATACTCCCACTGCATTTGCATTAAAGCAATAGAAAAAAAAGTTGGCAGTCTTTCAACAGAAATTATTTAAAACACGTTGTATTCCTTTCTGTGCTATGATTGGTTTATGGCTATTAAAAGTTTTTACATCATCTCATCTACTCTGTAGATAAAAATTAGAATACTTTAACATTGCTCTTTTTAAATTTGGAAAAAAATCTTTAACAGTGGCTTCAGTGAACGTCTTGGACTTCCGAAACTGGTACCTTGAGGAAATCCCAATGATATTGTCGCAAGTCTATACATATATTACTTTAGTTAATCATTCTATTCAACATTTTCCAGAAAAATCTACAATGAAACTGATTCTTGGCAAGTAACTGTGGCGACAATAGTCGTTAGTGAAACCACAGTTACAATGATTCAGAACACGAAGGTGTTTATTACACTTTAGGTTATATATGCAATGACAGGAGCCGCACAAATTAACATTAATATAGCATAAGTTTATTATACTAAGTATGTAAAAGAACTATAAAAGTATAATTATAATCCAAATATTAGAAATATTAGAAATGTTAAAATCATATAAAAAAGCAGGTCTACGCCCAAAATCGTGGGTATTATTCTTTAATTTTCCAAAAGTGGAAAAATAATATACGGATACCATCAAAATTTATTCTAAAATCATAGGAACATGAAGAATAATTAATTCAAATTAAAAAAAATGATCTACAGTTTAAACAATAACTAAATAAGCAGAGCAATATGCATTAACTAATGACCAAAATAAAAATTAGAAGATACTTTTTATTGCATTCACAAATAAAGACTTTTAAAGGAAGACTTTATTAATGCTTTTAAAACAAGATAAGAAGTAAATGTTATTTAGAAATTTTTACAAACGCAATTTTTACTTTATGTACAATGCAACTATCGTAAATATGCATGTATGAAAACAAGATATTGCAAATAGAGTGGTCGCTACTGCATTTTTAAGAGACTTTTTTTAATAAGTAAAAGACTCACAAAGGCAATATTGTAATAAGTAATGATATTTAGAATAGAAAATAAAACTTTTATTTGAATAAAGTATACGTTTTTTATTCATAAGTAAATCAAAGTTTAATGACTACAACTCCGAAGTAGATATTTATGTTTAATTTTCTTCTTCTAAAGAAGTCTTTTATGAATTATATTTGTATAGCTTGGGAAGTACAGAAAATATTTTAAAAGCAAGTGGTAGTTTTTTTAATGATGCACCTAGTTAATTAATTTTATATATACGTAACTGTTTTGATATATATTTTTTGAATGGCAAAATCACTATTTACTTTGACATACATTACTGTATTACGAACAACGAGATTTTCTTTACAATAAATTTGGCTTGTAAATTAATATTTTAACAAAAAGCTTATAAATTTATGTAATATTTTGTCTACAAATAATATACTAAGGCATTGAATTTTCAGTTTTTTAGATTTTTTGACATCACTTTGTATTTAGTTTGAGACCTTTGCCAACATTTTTTAATTATATTCCAAATATTATAAATATTACAAAGATTAAATTTGGATAAAAAAATATGTTTACATCTAAAATAGTGTTTTGTGTCTTTAACTTTTCCAAAAATGAAAAACAAGTATAGGAGGCCTTTTAGAAATTATTCTTATACCGAAAGGAATATGTAAAAAAAATAAGATTCTAAGAAAAATTAACCATAGTCTAAAAGGAATCTAATTAATTATAACTCATTTGTAATCATTGAAAGAAATAAAATTCAGACTACATTTTATTACATTCTTCAAATATGTTTTTAAAAATGATACTTCAATGATTATGTTTAGACAAGACAAGGAACAGTAGTTAATAACAATTTTTTTACAAATGAATTTTTGCCTTTATCTAAAATACAATTCTTTTATGACAATCGAAACTTTTATTAAATATGCATGTATGTAAACGAAATATTTCGAACAACATGGTCACTACTACAATTTTGAAAGCCTTTTTTTAAGTGACTGTAGTTCTCATAAAGATGACAATGTAATAAGAGATGATATTTAGAATAGAAAATAATTCTTTTTATTTGTATATAACGTATACATTCAATGCTCGTAACTACATCAAAGTCTAAGGACTACATTAATATCAGCTGTAATATTTAACGTAGAAATATATGTTTTTGAATAGTGGTTTTTTATGACTCTTAAAAAAGTCCTTTATAAATAGCAGAATTTTCTAAAGAAGTTTGTTATGAATTCAATTTTTATCGCTTGGGAAGTACAGAAAACATTATTAAAGCAATCTGTTAATTTTTAAAATGGTGTACATAATTTAATAAACTTATATTTCGGAATTGTGTTGTTATACAAATTTAGAAATACAATATCACTTTTAATTTCCTATATATTGCTTAATTATAAGCGCCATGTTTTTTATTATAATGAATATGCTTTAAAATATTTCTTACAGAAGCTTACAAATTTATATGATATGATTTTTTCTAGATGATCTCGTTTCTATTTCCAGTCTTTATGCCTGCACCTATTAGGTTATTCCAAATAGTATAAGTTTTGGAATGAGTTAAAGCTATATCTTTAGATCTGTAATCTGTTTTCTCTTTTTTACATATAAAAAATATAAGTCAATAGCATATAGAATGTACTCTTATATCACAAAAATAGCCACAAAAAAAAATAACCAAAATAAATTATATTTTAAAAGGAATCAAGTAATTATAACAAATTTATGACCAGTTAGGAAAATAAATTTCAGAATACATAATACATTTTATTACATTCAATCACAAATGATATTTTAAAAATGCTTTCAAACAAAACAAGCAACAATTGTTATTTAGAAATTTATATAAATAGATTTTTTACTTTATTTATAAAGCATTTCTTTCATCGCAATCTCAACAATTAACAAATACGAAAGTACGAAAACGCTTTATTTCAAATAGCTTGGTCGCTATTACAATTTTAAAAGCATTTTTTAAGTAATTTAAGGGCTCACAAAAAGCCATTGTAATATGTGATGATATTTAGAATACAAAATATTTCTTTTTATTTAATATAAAGGATACGTTCTTTGTTCGTAAGTACAACAAAGTGTAATGATAGTATTAAATCACATCTTTATTTAACTATCAAATATGCTTATGAATAGTGAATTTTTCACAAGTCTTTTATGAATACAATTTTTATGTCTTGGGTAGTACAGAAAAGAATTTAAAAACCAAACGGTTAATATATGCATATTATTTTGTATCTAGTTTAATAAACTTAAATTTTCAATTTGTATTGTTGTACGTCTTTAGAAATAGAAAATCACTATTTACATTGCCGGACATTATTGTAATCTGAACAACATACTTTTTTTACAATAATTAGGGATTCAAATATTTCCCATCGAAGCATAGAAATTTTTATATTTTTTCTACATATATCATATTCCGTCATATAATTCACTATGTTAGTTTTTATTTGGATGACTTCATTTTTGATTTGAATTCTTATGTATGCATTTTTTATTATAACCGAAATACAATAAATAATGGAAATGGTTAAAATTTTGTGTAAATATATGTTCAGACTTAAAATAGTGTTCATGTTTTTTTTTCTTTTTTTTACTAAATTAGAAAACTGACGTACCACAATTTATTTTTATATCATAGACGTAAAAAGATTTAAATTCCTTTAGAAACTAAGTACGACTTTGGTCCACATTTTTCTGGTTTCCCTCATATTTCTATTATTAAAAATATATTATATATGGTTCTTCAATGTCAAAATTGAGTTGTGAACAGTTAACATGAAAAAATGAAGCCAGCTGTATGGTTTTAAGGGGAAAATTTATTATTAGTATTTAACTATTTTTAATATTTTGAAATAAAGTATCCTCTGCTGGGGCCTTCTTTGGCCTTTTTTCAAAAACTCTTTTATTAATGCGATTTGTATCGCTTGGAAAGTACAGAAAATATTTTAAAGGCAAGATGTTAATTTTTTTAATAATATACCTAGTTTAATAAATTTATATTTTGATACTACTTTATTATACACATTTAGAATCATAAAATGACTGTTCATCTTGTTACGCATTATTGTAGCAATAAAAGAATGTTTTTTTATTATGTTTAATATAGCTTAAAATAGTTTCGTTAGAAGCTTATACATTTATAAATTTAATCAAGATAACATACAACACTATATATTTCAATGAGTTAGATTTTGTTTCTAGATGAATTCGTATTTGCTGTGTGTTCTTTTATTATAATAATTCAAATAGAATGTATATTAGAAAAAGGTAAAATTGATTAAAAAGGTATGTTTGCACCTAACATATTGTTTTTTTTTTTTACTTTTTTTTTAAATATTGAAAACTAGTATGTAGTGTTTTTTTTAAATATTTCTAATACCATAGAGAGACGTAGGAAACATTTTAAGCAAAATAAACATAATCTACAAGGAAACTAAATAAGTATAACACATTTATAATAAATTAACAAAATAAAATTAAAATGGATAATATATTTTATAACACGCCTGAAAAAGAATTTTTTAAAAATAGAGTAGTAATGCTTTTTAAGCAGGATAAGCAACATTCGTTATTTACAAATTTATACAATGTATTTCTTACTTTATGAACAATGCGATTCTTTCATCACAATCTTACCATTATAAAATATGCACGAATGAAAACAAATTATTCGAAATAGAATTGTCGTTACTGCATTTTTAGAAGCGTGTTTTAAGCAACCGAAGTAAATAAAAACTAGATATTGTTTATGTGAGGACATTTAGAATAAATAATATTTCTTTTTATTTGAATATAACAATGTATTTCAATGTTCGTAAGATCTTCATAGTATTATATCTGCTTTAAAATATTCTTTTTTTTTCTTACTCCGAAGTATAAGTTTATGAATAGCGATTTTTCTAAAGAGGACTTATATAAATGCAATTTGCAACGCTTAGGAAGTATATAAAATATTTACAATGCTAGCGGTTAATTTGTTTAACTTTTTCGGGTCTGGTGTACTATTAATAGTACATGTCTTTTAATGGAGAAATATTTTATCAAAAAATATACATTTGCTACAATTCACATGTAATAATGTTAGTATATGTCTATGTAATTACTATATGACTTCATTTATATGTAGGCATTTACTAATGATAATATTTATTATTATTTGCTTACTTCTCCTTGCACCGTTTACGATTTTTTTTATTTTAAACATTTATTTCACTTTTTACCTTTAAAGTATAAGTTACTTTCCTGAAAAAATCTTGTGTAATAAAGCTCAAAAAGTATTAGAAAGTTGTAATATAAGTTAAATCGTAGTGTAATACAATATTTTCTAAACATCTCCGAAAATTCTTCCTTAGCCTTTAGTTATATAAATATGAATGGAATAGAACGCAAAACAATAACATTCGTGATCTTTCAGATAATGAAATAGTCATAAACACTAACTAATCTATATGGATAGCTAGGATTAAGGTTATTAACGTAAAAGTAAATTTTTCTAAAAACTGAAAAAAAAAAAAAAAAAAAAAAAAAAAAAAAACGGACCCGGAAGGTTTAATAGAAAATCTGGTTTAAAGGATCTCAGGAGTCTTATTTCTACCTGGTGGGGCAATTTAGCAACATGTCACATTTTTTTTTTTTTAATCAGACGCTATGAAACGTAAATCCTTAAAATTTTTAATGTATACAACTTAATATGGGGTAACATCCCCAGTAATTGGCACATTAAGAATTTTTCTTTAAACTTAATTCAATTTTTATTAACAAGAAATAAAATATTTACTTGCAAACATTTTTAAGTTAAAAAATGCATATCTGTGCATCTATTTTGCCCACTAGAAGCAAAAGTTTTTGAAAAAGTATTTTTATAAAAATATATTTATAAAAAGTTGCTGTAGTCACCAGTAATTGGCACCTAGTGCAACAATGCATAACAACTTGCGATCCAGTAATTGGCACATGTTTATATAAAAAACCCTTTATATTTTGCATTGGGTTTAATTGTTTTAAATGAATTTACTGTAGATGAAGATGCCCTATTTCAGGTTTTTTGAGAGTAACAAATAAACATATTAGTCTGAAATGTGAACACTTTAAAACAATACAATATATTTATATTAATATTCAGCAATTGTCATGCTGTCTCCAGTAATTGTCATATGAAGCTTTAATGGATTCCGATTACTGATAATATTTCATATTTTCAAATAAAAACAACTGATAAACAAAATTAGTCTATAACTTTAAAAGTACTGCCAAAATAAGTGGTTTTATCTCAAATTGTTATTCCTTTGTAATTGGAATAGGTGCCAATTACTTGGAAGTAGCAAAATTGAAGTTCCATTAATTGACATCTATCATTAATTCAGAAATCCAAATATTTGTGTCAAAAATACTTTTACACAATTAAAGTAACCCTTTTCAACTACACAAAACTGTTGTCAATTACAATTTATAAATATTATAAATCAGATAATATCGAATTGAAAAGCATGCCTTTCTTAAGGCAGAGAAGTAGCATTTGCAACACAAATGACTACAATACAAACCAATATTGTTTCTCTTTTCTAAGCACTAATGTAATCTAATAGCATAAATCAAAGTTATAATTTTTAAAGTAAATGGGCATATAACTGGTATATGGTCTTGCATTTTTAAAAGACTGGATATAAATCTTATTTTAGGACATGTTTGTAGAATGTGCCAATCATTGGTACATGCCAATTACTGGGGATGTTACCTTACCTTCTATTTAAAATAATTTTTAGCACTCTATATTGACACTTTATTTTATTTTTTATGTTTAATTTTATTAAAAAATTTCACAAAACTAATTTTTATAAAAATGTACAAAAATTAATAAAGCAATTTGCATCAAACTTGGTTAATATCTTCATTTTAAGTTCATGAAGAACTCATACTTTAGATTTAATATTATAATTGCATTGATTGTATAAAACTAGCATTTTTCCAATTAAAAATGATTTAGACTTAAATTAAATTAAACTTAATTTAAAAATTAAATTAAATTTAAATTAAATTATCAATTTGAAATAAATAAAAAAAATTGCCTTCAAATTAACTACATATTCACAATTCATTAGTTTTATAACGTTATCAATATTTTGGGAGCATTTCTTGAACCAGTAGTTTTGCTACGATTTTGTGCGCAGTGGATAAAAAAAAAAGTTTTAATTTTTTAAATCAAAATTAAACATGAAAAAATTCCAATGTAGAATATTAAAAATATATATTTTATATAGAAGATATATTAAGTTCTCTATATTAAAAATATTATTAATTTATGTTTTATAGGTAATGAAAAAATTAAAAGTGACATTGCACTACCAGATATAAAAAAAGATTCATGAGGCCCCTTTTATAAAGATATTTTGAAATTGCATAGTTATAAACATATAAAAACCGAAAATCTGTATTATCTTTGCAATATATTACTTCAATAATGACATAATTTATGTTGCAATAAATATTGCTGAAAATATTGCTGGGAGAAGCTTTTAAATCTGCATGTTATTTCATCTACAGATAGCGTACTAGGCTATCTAATTCAGTATAGATATAGAAATATAAGATCACTACTTACATTGAAAAGCATTATTATGATCTCAGCAGCATGCTTTTGGTTTATTGTCTGAGCGAAGCGAAGTCTTATACTCAGAGTACGTAACGATATTAAAAGTCGAAAAAATTCTTCCGTCAAGCAAATCTCAAAAAGTACTTGTCGGATTTCGATTCTGTTTTACCAGAAGGTTTCTATGAAGGTAACCTGGTGAATGCACCTACTTTCAAAATTAGTTCCAAATAGTTTAAAAGTTATAGTAAAAAAACTGATAAAAAAAGCACAATTTATTTGCATACGTCACAGAAATTTGGAGTGCGCCATTTTTCACCGGCTGGATATTTTCAAAAACAAGAGAATCGGAGTACAAGGGGCAAATAGTTATTTGAGCGAAACGAAAGTTAATACACATAGTACGTAACGATATTAAAAGTCAAGCATAATTCTTTCTTCAAGCAAATCTAAAAAAATGCATGTCAAATTGTGATTCTGATTGTACCAAACGGTACCTATGAGAGTAACCTGCTGAGGGTATGCACCTACTTTCAAAAATTAGTTCCAAATAGTTGAAAATTTACATTTAAAAAGCTGATAAAAAAGCACAATTTATTTGCATACGTCACAGAAATTTGGTATGCGTCACTTTTCACCGACTGGATGTTTTCATTAGATTCCCAAATTTAAGCACATGGAGCAAAGAAAATACGCAAACAATTTTGAATTACAATAAATTATACTTAAACTTAAGAAACAAATGGGAAAAGAATTTTGTTGTTATTGTTGGTTTAAAAGAAAAAAGGCCTTAATTCTTAGTAACTTATTACTTGAGATTTTGCGATATTCTTTATAATAGTACTTTATAACCGCCATTAGCATCTTTTATATTTCGCACATGCAAATCTGGAACAATTCTGTCTTGTTTAAATAAAATATTGGCATACTTGGTTATCTCGTTGAATATTTTCACCAAATTATACATATTGGCATAGTTTTTATTTTAAATAACGAAAGAAGAAATAAATTAGTGAAATATTGATAAAAATACAAATAGAAAGTGCGATAAAAAACCACTTGATGATGTTTTAAACACATGTATCGTATTTAATGCGATTGAATGCGACATTCACGATCATTCATTATTGGCATTTTATCTCATTGTTTGGGATTACTTTTTTGGTCGACGGGATAATCAAGTAATAAAAAAAAAGTTGAAGCGATGAATAAACAGTTATAAATAACAAATATAGTAATAAATATAATAAAGAATATCACAATAAATCGTAAATCGTAAAATACTTATAGCAATATTCAAAAACAACGTTTTCACCAATTTGGCGGTGGAAAAAATCGCGCTAACGTGTAGCTTATATTTTTACACATAAATATGACATCTGTGCCATACTTATGAGTAAAAATAAACATGAACGATCATCAGGTTCGAAATCTCAATTTCTGAAGCCCAAACTGGACCATAATTTATAAAAACGGCAAGGTGAAGGTATTGGAAAAGTACCATGAAATTAGGGCAGAGATATCATATAAGCGTCGGGTTTGGCGCAAATTTGGCGAAAATCATTTTTAAATTAATTTCAATTACTTTAAAAAGGAAGAAACAATACATAAAACACGATTAAATCTAGATTAAATCACTGATAAACAAATTTTAACGAATTTTCGATTTCTCTATATACGTTGGGTGTTTCTTATAGATTTCAAACTGCTCAAAACGAATATGTTTGTAAAAATTTTCTATCACCCTCCAATTTTGAGAAATTTCATTAATACGTTTTGGAGTATGTAGGCATCGTATAGGCATTATAATTATATTATATTGTTCTCTTTCATCTATTTGATTCACACAAGCATTCCTTTTTCTTATTACAACGATAGAAGATACAGCAAGAGAGTAGAAACAGATGTCCTCCTAATAAATTTTATGTTAGCGACCTTGAACAGACAGCTCTAGCCACCCCCACAGTATTTGACTTTAACGCAAATCCCTGACATTGGAAACTTATTTTTCGAGGCAAATATATTAATATTTCTTTGTTCTGTAAGACTTTTTAATTAAATTTTAATTATAATTATCGTATTTTCCTCTACAATATGTAAAACATGTCTAGAGGATGCGTTAATGAACCCGATTCTTTTTGCTGTGTGTGCGGGGAGCTAACTTTGAAAAAGCATCGATGCGCCTATCATATGTACTTTGGATATAAAGTAGGTGAACGAGATAAGAAATGGGCACCACGCTCTTGTTATACACAATGTGCTACAAACCTCCGGACATGGATGAAAGGTACAAAAAAGTGTATGTCCTTTGCTAAACCCATGATATGGCACATGCCGAAGGATCAAATAACTGACTGCTACTAATGTATTACAAAAATTAAAGGATTCTTTGCAAGAAGTAAACATAAAATTAAGTACACGAACTTAGATTCAGCAATGTGATCAGCATTACATAATGATGATTTACAAATATCGAAACCTCCAGAGAATTTTACATATGATGATGCAGCAGTAGAAATGGAAATCGTTGAAACTGAAACTTCCTTTACATCTGATATGAACTATTCTCCTGGCATAAATGAAGAACCACACCAAATTACTCAAAAAGAATTAAATGATTTTGTGAGAGACTTAAATTTATCAAAGAAAAACTTGATCAAGATTGCAAGGTTGGAATCTCCTGAAAAACAATACAAAGATACCTATTTATCGAGATTGATATAAGAAATATTCAACATTTTTTTAAAGAAAAGATGATTTTTGCTATTGTAATGATATAAGTGGCTTAATGTCTGCTTTAAATTGTCAATATAACTCGGAACAATGACCTATAAGAGAGCACCCACAAATAAGACATTTACCGCTACATAAAGTATGACATTTCTTATTAATATCATTTCTTTTTACAAAAAATCTATATTTTTCTGAAACTTTATAAAGAATGCATACTTTCAGTGTTTTAAATATTAATTTTTAGCTTTATAAATGTTTATTTAAAAGTTTGTCATTACTAAAATACCAAATGATAAATTTCATAAGGTGTATGTGTTGAATAAATACTACGAAAATTGAGATTTTCAGGATTTTGAATTTTTTTAAAATCTGTGGGTGATGGAAACATTTTAATGGCATATTCTTTCACAGCACCACCTAAAATATAAAAGTCACCACATACTTAGTTAGAAACAGAAACCTTGTTTATCAATGTAATTACAGAAAAAAATAAACAATTTATTAATATTTCAAAAATATGCATTAAAATATTTAATTGCTATAAAGGACGTCAAATACTAATAAAAACATTAAAAGATCTTAATAATTTTTACATGTTTCGATTGAATTTACTCAATCATCATCAGAAAAACAAAATACAAATAAACACAAAGATGGAAAATGACAATAAACTATTACAAATGAAATTTAAAAAAAAAAATTAAATTTCATTTGTAATAATTTATTGTGATTTTTCATCTTTGTGTTTATTTGTATTTTGCTTTTCTGATGATGATTGAGTAAATTCAATCGAAACATGTAAAAATTATTAAGATCTTTTAATGTTTTTATTAGTATTTGACGAAATTTGACGAAATTAGTATTTGACGGATTTGAAAAAAACATTAATAATGCAAACAAGACAAGAAAGTATATTATTATTTACAAAGTTATGCAAATGCAATTTTTAGTTTATTTACAAAGCAAATATTTCATCGCGGTCTTAACTATTATAAAATATGCATGCATAAAAATAATTATTTTAAATAGAATGATCGCTACTACATTTTTAAAAGTCTTTTTTAAATATCTGAAGAGCGATATTGTAATATGGGATGACATTCAGAATAGAAAATATTAATTTTTAAATGAAGGTAGAGGATACGGTTATTGTTCATAATTACATCATAGTGTAACGACTACATTAAAATAGTCACTTTTATTTAATTTTAACATATATAAATAGGGTTTGAAATAATTCTGACAGAAGTTTATAAAATTATACGATATTTTGTCTACATATATCATACTGCGGCGTAGAAATCAATGTATTAGATTTTTTCTAGGTATCATTTTATTCACTTTGAGTCCTTATGGATGCTCCCTTTTCTTTTGTAATCAAAATATAATAAATATTTAAGAAGGTTAAAATTTAGTAAAATGACATGTTTAAACATAAAGTAATGCTTTAGGGTTTCTTTTTTATTTTACAGATTTTTAAAACTAATGTATGGGAGTTTTCAGAACGTATTCTAAAATCATGGAATCACCTGAAATAATTCCACATATTGAGAAAAACAAATCATAATGTAAACGTAAACAAAGTACAAACGAAAAATTTGAAATCAATGAACACAATAAAATTCAGAATGCATAACACATTTATTTCCTCTCTTTTTAAAAAATGTATGGCGTGCTTTTTAACAAATATGGGACTATTGTTATTATTTATATAGTTACGCAAATGCAATTTTTACTTTATTTACAATGTAAATCTTTCACTGCAATCTCAACTATTATAAAATATGCATGTATAGAAATAATTTATTTGAAATAGAGTGGTCGCTAGTATATATTTTTTTAAGTTTTTTTTTTACAACTGTAGAACTCATAAAGATGATATTGTAATTTGCGATGACATTCAGAATAGAAAATATTTATTTTTATTTGAATATGAATGATTCAAATATTCTTCAAAAGAAGATCAAAGTATAATGACTACATTATAATAATATATTTTATTTAATTCTAACATATATGCATATGAATAGAAAATTGTTATCAAAGAGTTTTCTATTAAAATATTTTTATCGCTAGAGAAGAGCAGAAAAAATTTAACAGCAAGCCACTACTTTTTTTAATAGCATTCTTTAAATAACAAATTTTTATTTCTAAATTATATTGTTACACGCAATTAGAAACACACAAACTATTTACTTAGCCATAGAAAATTTTTATATGGGCAATATGATTTATAAAAAAAAAAAAGATATTGTTTAAAATCTACACACTGTAAAAAATCTGTAAAGGTACTAAACATTTTCTAAGAAACTGGAATTCCAAGAACTTTTCAAGTAACGCTAACAGAAAAAATCCATGTAACCGACTCTAAAACTTGAGTTTCTGTTGTTACCGATACAGGAAAAGTTCTTGGAATCCCAGTTTCCTAGATAAAGTATAGTACCTTTCAGATTTTTTTTTACAGTGCAGCTAACATGCTGTGGCGTGTGGCATAAAATTCTGTCTATAAGATTTGTTGTAGAAGACTTCGTATTTACTTCGGCGTCTTATGGACTCTCTTATATAATCCAAATTAAAATACACACACATGCACGCATATTATATATATATATTGGAAATGTTTAAAATTGCGCAAAAACGCATATTTTCACCGAAAATAGCACTTTTGTTTTTTAAAATCTTAAAAAATTGAAAACAACGGGAGTCTTTCAAAAATTATTCCAGTGTCATAGTAACACAAAGTACTTCACCATTTGGTGCGATCGTTATTATATAAATACGTAGCACTTATAGTCATCGTTCAATCTGTCCGTTTCTCCGCATATAAAAACGCAAAAACTACCCAACCGAATCGTTTAAAATTGAAAATATAAAATTGTTGTATAATTTTCTTGGGTTATTTCAAATTTTATGAAACTCAAATGTATAGTTCATTTATAGGGATAAGCAGAATTATTCCGTTACATTAGGGTCAGCGAAAAAATTAGCTTCAATTGCATTTTAATGATGTTACACTCTTTTAAACGTAATGGAATTCATATACATCTATGAAATATATATATTATATATATATATATATATGTGTGTGTGTGTGTGTGGTGTAAATAATCATTTTTAATAATGTACAATACCACAGAAACGTATTCTATTACATAATGGTATAAGGGGAAACATCGTTTGGTGTGCGATTTAATTATATTATAACATTTCACGTTTTTTGAAATTGATATGTTGGTGTAGTTTATCACAAGTTAATTTCTGTATAGTATAAATTTCCAAATAGCAGGGACACACAACAGTTTTCGGATACTGTTTGTATAGAGTACTGTATCCAGAGTGCTGTATATTTTAAAAATTGCACGAAGGAACATTTGCTACGTTACTCAATTGTTTTAATAAATAATGTTTAATTAAATAAGTGTAACACATTTATACAATCAATGAAATTCAGAATGTATAATAATTGTATAACATTAGAATTTTTTAAGTAAGTCTATACTAATGCTTTTTTAACATGGCTACTTATATGTAAAAATAATATATATATATTTTTTATTTCATGTATAATTCAATTCTTTCATCGCAAACTCAGCTATTATAAAATATGAATGCATGAAAACAAATTCTTTCAAATAGAGTGATCGCTACTGCATTTTTAATACATTTAAAATTTACTGAATAGCTCTTAATGACATTATTGTAACATGTCATGATTTTTAGAATACAAAATGATTCTTTTTTTTTTTACTATAATGTATTTGATCATTCTTCGTAGGTACATCAAAGTGTACTGACTATATTAAAATCACCTCTTTTATTCAACTTAGCATTTTATTTTTATGAAGCGGGAATTTTTATGTAGAAATATTTTATGAATAGACTTTTATTATTTGGGAAATAAAAAAAACTGCTTAAAAAGTAAGCGGTTACTTTTATAGTGGAGTCATCTCTTTTAATAAACTTACATTTAGAATTCAAATAGAGTGATCGCTACTGCATTTTAAATGCATTTATAATTAACTGAAGAGCTCCTAATGGCATTATTGTAATATGTTATGATAATTAGAATAGAAAATAATTCTTTTTTTTCACTATGAGGTATTCGATCTTCGTACGTACATCAAAGTGTACTGACTACATTAAAATCACCTCTTTTATTTGAGAAATTTCATGTGCCAATTTCATGTGCTCTTTTGAGAAATTTCATGTGCCAATTAATTTTTGGAAAGTTAATTAGTTAAGCAAATACTTTAGACTTTTCTTATACAAATAAAAATTTACTATTCTTCAAAAATTTCATCGTTAACTTGTTTAAATTGTTAAATTATTCAAATTGTTACATTATTCAAATTGTTAAATCATTTAAATTGTTAACTTATTCAAATTTTTCTTGTTAAATTACTTAAATTGTTAAATTATTTAAAATTGTTAAAATTTTTCAAATTCGAAGTGTTTAGGCTTCGTTTAAATTTTTCATGTTCGAAGCATATTTAATTATGCTTCGTTTAAATTTTTTTCTGACTTCAATTGTTGAAGTCGAGTGTTTTTAATATTTTTCAACTATTGCAGTTGTTTCACTTTTTGAGTTCAGAAATGAACTAGACGGAATTTCAATTCCTTAAATTTTTTGAGGTAAATCTTGACTTGTTCCGATTAATGAGGTACTCCTAATTGACATAGTATTGAGGTATTACTATCTAACAAAAAAAAAATTCAGTTTTGTCTCTTGATTTTGTGAATGTAATTGTGATATCTATGGATTTTTCAATCCTTTGATCTTTGAGTTCACTTGTAACTCTTTATTTATAGAGGCAATGAGAGGGGGGGGGGGCATTGATGGGATTCCATCAACAGATGGTTTTCTCATCGCCTCCTATATCCATTTATTCATTAATTCATTCACTCATAATTTATTTTAATATTTATTTATTTATTATTTCATAATAACCATATCCAATAAATATTAACTTACCTTTCAATTCCTTTCCGGCCGTTATGTACTTTCTATCATTCAATAATCCCTTTAACTTCAATAGCCTTTCGTAATTTCCGTCATGGACTCCATCTTTAATTTCAACCAACATCGGCAATAACTTATCTCCGACTAATCATATTTTTCCGTAACGATATTTTCCCCGCCAGATGGCGACTTGGAGTATCGTAACATTAATCGAATCTTTCATCCGTTTTACCGAATCGATCTTTCGATTCGTACACACGTCGTTTTCTCATTGGCTCGTTTCGTGGGTGTTGCCCTGAAACGGTGTTTTCAATCCGGCCAGCTTGGTATAAATATACGATGTAGATTTCTAATCTTCGCCGCTTTTATCTTCCTACAAATGGAAGGATTTCAAGTCACTGTATTGAGGCTGGTCCTCAATCTGGATGTATTGAGAGATACTTGTTTTTAATAAGTTTATTTTTAATTGTTTTTAACCAACGTACTTATGTCAACTGTAAACTCAACTATCCATATGTTTTCACCTGTGCTCATGTGATGGAGTTCACCATGTAAAGTCTTCTGTAAAGCCAACTCTACTTCTCAAAGTAATCAATAAATACTTTAGTTTTATTTTTGACTTTTGTTTTCTGTTAAAGAGATCGACACCAAATTTTGCTCAAACATATTTTAACTTCCATGACTGTGTTAGGTGCCAGCAAAAGCTCCATATGTGCTATCTGCTATTGTAAGGATATTTTTTCAGCGTATATAGACCTCTAAAGGTTATATTACGCACATTAGATTCGGAGTAATCGGTGAACATACATAGAAAAAAATACATACGCGTCAAATTGATAACTTCCCCTTCCTTTTCCGAAGTTGGTTTATTATAAAAATTATAATACAGAATTATTTTTTTGTAAATTATACTTTGATGTAAATAATGGCAGGAGAGGAGTTCGAACCGATGCTCCCTTTTTCGAGAACCAGAGCTTAAATCCGGTGCCTTTGACCGCACGGCCGTTCTGTCTGCACTCCGTTCGGCGAACTTATTCAACACTTTTAATTAGCTAAAAATAACTAATTTCATTAGTTTTTGTCTAATTACTAAAAAGGTACTGAATCTATTTCGATGAAACGTAAATGGTACCAATCCGAGAGCATCATCTCTCATAAAACAAAAATAACAGAAATCGGTAGCATAATTTTGGAGTAATCGGTGAACATACATAAAAAAGTACATACATGAATTGGTAATCTCCTCTCCTTTTTCGAAGTCGATTAAAAGTAGTTTAAAGCACATTTTAATGATGTTACACTCTTTCGAACATAATACAATTCATATGCATCTGTGAAGTATGCATTAAAATATGCATTTTATATATTCTGTGGTCCTAATGACATTTTTTATTTACTTACGAAGCCATACAAAAGCATTTTGTTACATACGTTATAAGAGAAAACATTGTTTGGCGTTCGTTTTAATTATATTAAATTATTTCACATTTTATAAAACTGATATACATTGCTGAAATTTATTAATGGTTACTTCCTCTATAATAGAAATCTGACAATATTTAGAAGTACTCACAAATGATTTCGGATAATTATACAGTATCCAAAGTACTGGTTATTATAATACCAACATCTGAATATTTTTAAAACTTTACTATAATACTAACGTGCCTTATTTGCTAAGTTTGACGTGCAATTTCCAATTTTTTAGACCTGTATAGCAAGTTCTTGTTTTCTAAGTTGCTAAAAAACTAATTCTGTAAATTTTACATTTTTATCTCAACAAACGCAATTTTTCTTTTGAAATGCTATTGAATACATTGGATTCATAGCATTATAACGCTGTTTATTACTCTTATAACTGAGGAAATTCTGACATATTTCTTATTTCAAGGCATGAGAATGTATATTTTTTTAATATATCATATAGGATCAAGGTGTCGTGTTAAAAGTTTAATTCCGTAACTTGACTGAGGAGAATGAATATTCATATGATTTCAAACATAATTGCTCGCGAACGCTACCTTTAAAAATAACGAATTATAAAATACTTGGAGGCCAACGATAAACATTGGGCAAGTCATGTGACCTGCAGATAGTTCAGCATAAGAATTCCTAATATGTACATATATTTTACGCTGACATATGTGGCACAAAAATCCGGGTCATTTGTTAAATGTTTAATGGCAATGCTCAAATAAAACGCATCTAGGTCGTGGTAAATTCAGTTTTTTTAAGCTTTGTTCGTTCGTAGCAGTTATGGATCTTCAAAATATCGTTATTATTTTTTTTTCTATTGGCTTAAAAAGTAAATAAAAATCAAGAATTTTAAACGTGTTAGTTTCAAATTAATGTTAAGTTATTATAAATGAAATGAGTGAAAGGATTATATTATTAGATATATTTTAAATGAAATTAATGAAATACAAAAAAAAAATACCATGAGTAAAATATTTGGCGATGCGCCAAGTTAGCATAAAACTACCGAGTGCTTTATTTATGGGCACAGATGTCATATACTCACGAGATTGGTGCGATTTTTTTCAGACGCCAATTTGGAGAAAACATCGTTTTCAATACCAGTTACATATATAATTTTTTAACTCTTTTCTGTTAGTATAATAATAAATACAAAAAAAATTAATTTATAATTATAGAACAAAACAATTTATATCATTTAAAAAAAGAAAATAAAAGTAAATAAGCAGTTTATTAAAGATTAAATAGCAATTGCCGGGTTATTATTGAGGCATATATTTGCCTATTTGTCGCAATTGCGTCAATATGGTGCATATATGACATCTGCGGCTAATTCTTTAGCAGAATCTTCTAATTTGGAAAAAAATTGAGCAATTAAAATAAATTATGAATAAAAGCAATATGATTTAGTAGTAAATAACCATTTAGGGAAGACCAAACTGGTCGCAAAGGGCGTCTAGCTTGAATAAGAATCATTAGGAAATCTCTAAATATAGTCTTGGACGCACCAGAATCAATTGTAAACCACAAAAGTAACATTCAAAGTAAGGTTTCTCGCCATCATGAATTAATTGATAATTTAATTGATTTTTGTAGGGAGGGAAGGCATTATAAAAGAAACAATTAATATAATAAATCTTTCAACAATAAGTTTGGACAATCTAGACTATCATCGTATTATGTAACTTATAACATAGAAGACCTAAAGCAGCCTTGAATATTATATAACATAGCATTGAAATTATAGAATATTACAGCAAACAACTGAACAACGAAAAATATTTCCCAGCAGGTGAGATGTTTTATGATACATAAATTTCCATCTGGAAGAATAATGTCTATCCAAGTATTCGAACCATGAAATTCTTGTCTATAGCCCACCAATACCTTTCCATCTAAGCTATCCCTAACAAATCTGATGGAACTAATTCTCTCATCAAACCTCTTTGATTATAGCATCTGGTCTGATAATTGAATCGGCTCATTAAAATGAATTGTGGGAAATGAAACTACAGAAAAAAAGGCTTGATACGGCATTACATTAGATTAATCTTAACTCTTTTATACTGAATAATTAGAATTATTGTGAAAAATTCAATTTTCACCATGAATCGCATTTTCTTATTACATCATAAATCCTTTAAAAAGTTCTTTAAAATCATATGCATTCTTAGACATGCACTAGGCTTTGTTCATGCAATGAGGAAATTCATTTAACAACTCTGTATTCATAAATCAGAGAAAAAAAAATCCATTTTTAAAAGCATCTTACAAATGGAATTTAATTTTGCCATTAATTTTTGAGATATTGTTAAAAATCATGCAGTATTTATTTAGGTGAAAAAAAAATTGACAATATCCTGAAAATCTACTTAAAGGAATCCAGTTTAAAATATATATATAAGAAAAGAAAAAATGCTTTTTCATTAAAACATCATATCAGTGGAGTTACTGTTTTTTTCCGTTGACGTGAGCAATTTTTAATTTATAACACATTGTTCAAATTTAAATGAAGAATATGGTGTAATAACAAAAATATAATAATCAATAAAAATTATCTTTTAATCATAGTTATTGTGATGCTATATTTAAAATTAAAAGTAGAAAATTCATAGAATTTTATAAATAAAATTATATTATAAATAATTTATAAATAATTTTTATTACATTTTGTATATTATTAAATTTTGTACTGATCAATCTCATATTTTAAGCATTTCACAGCCACACAGTTGCATTTGAAATCAAGGAGTTTTTATGTAGATTCCCAGATTTTAAAAATATCACAATCAGAAAATAACTTTATACATTTTTTGCTATTTCTAAGCACTGTTGAATTCATAAACTGAATGCTTTCAATTTAATGATGTAATTTAATTCAGATTGACAGAAGAAATAAGCTTCAAGTGCCAATTCTAAAATCTTGAAAATAATTCAAATAAGTACTTTAGAAGACATGCCCACACAAAAAATTATTTCTTGACATATATAACTTAAAAATATATGCTATACTTTATATTAAAGGTAAAACATGTTCTACTGAGCTAAGCATAAAAGACTGATACTTGAGTAACAGATTTGGGTTGGATGAGTCTATTCCTGATAATAGGAATGAGGGTACTGAAAGGGGAGTCTCTTCTAGTATATTTTGTGAGGTGATGGAAAGAAAAACAATAGTTTTGTATAAGTTGTCAATTATTTTAACCAGTTGATTTAAATCAGCGATTAAATTTTTATTTAAATTAACGGATTTTTTTAAATACCGTTTCTTTTATTATTCCTAAGTTATGGTTAGAATTAATGAATAAATTCCTCGTGAGAGCTTGAATGGGATGAACCATGTTGGAAATTCTTTTAGATCACAGTCTATTTTAATTTAATTTTTTACAATAGAGCGCGTGGTTTTGTTGTTGTTGTTTATATCTCATTGTCGCGTGTCATTTGTATTGACCGTGAAATGTTTTGAATTTTTACTTTTATTATGATTATGGATCCTATTAGACGGATCCGAAACATGTCAATGTCATTTATTTTTAATTATTATAACACCTTTCTTAATTAAAATAAAATTTTTATTAAAAAGTAATTGTTATCAAACTAAATAAATACACTGACGAAAAAAAAAAAAAAACCCAACACCAAGAAAACCTTATTGAAGAGTAATAAAATTTAGACAGTGCATTTGTCTAGTTAACATGTTTAATTGATTAGATTTTCGAGATCACGGGTTAATTTAATGGTCAATAAAATTCATTTCAAATGTGAAATGCTGTTACATTAATAGCCGCTATAACCTCCAGAATTTTGAATGCAAGCTTGCACACTTGCATGCATTATGTCATACAGGTGCCGAATGTCATATTGTGGTATGGAGTTCCATGCTTGTTGTACTTGCTGTGTCAATACCATGATGATCAGTGATGGCTGGGGATGACACTGGAGTTCTCATTTAATGATATCCCATACGTGCTCAATGGAAGACAGATTTGGTGATCTCGGTGGCTAAGGTAATATGTCGACACTCTGTAGAGCACGTTGCGTTACAACAGCCGTATAAGGGCGAGCGTTATCCTCTTGAAAAACTCCCCTTGAATGCTTTTCTTGAATGGCAGCACTACAGGTTGAATTACTAGACTGACGTACACATTTGCAGTCAGTGTGTTTTGGAGAACCACGTGAGTGTTTCTGCTGTCATAGGAAATTGCTCCCCAGATCATGACTCCAGATTGTAAGTCCAGTGTGTTTAGGCCGCAGACAGTTAGGTTGCAGGCGTTCCCCTGGCCTCCTTCTGACCAGCACACGGCCACCATTGGCACCAAGGCAGAACCTGCTTTTATCAGAAAACACAACAAATCTCCACTCCATCCTCCAATGAGCTTTGGCTTGACACCATTGACGTCACAAACGGCAATGACTTAGAGTCAGTGGAATGCATGCAACAGGGCGCCTTGCTCGGAGCTGCCCATGAAATAACCGATTTCTAACAGTTCGTTGTGTCACTGTGGTACCAACTGCAGCTCGAATTTCTGTCGCAGATGCAGTACGATGCGCCACAGCCGTACGCCGAATATGACGGCATTCCCTCTCAGTAGTGCCACGTGGTCTTTTTGAGGCAGTACCATCTCTTGATCGCTACTCCCTACATTCATGCACAATAGATACATTCCGTCCAAGTCTTTCTGCGAAATCGCGGAAAGAAAATCCCCTTTCGTGTAGCCCTACTTTACGACCTCTTTCCGACACGGGGAGCTGATTATAATGACTTCTTCGTCTTCCTAAAGGCATTCATGATCAAGCTCAACTCAATTCGTCAAATTTTGAAGATAAATAATGCTCACGAACTTTACGGCACGCATTTAAAGCAAACCTGACTTTAAAGATGTGAGTGCGCTACACTTATGCGCGAAGCATGAAATTTGAATCAATTTCATCTTTCAGATGTATAAACACGCCTATAAAATTTCGTTTAGCTAACACAAGTCTCTATTAGTGTTGGGATTTTTTTTCCGTCACTGTATTTGTTTAAAGTGGTGACAGACTTTTAAAAATTCCAAAAAAGCATCTTTATTTATACATATTCGACATATTTCGTTGCTTTGACACTCTAGTGTAATGTCTTATACAGGGTGTATCCGAAATAATGGGACAAATTTCAAGAGGAGGTAGAGGTCATCACAAGGATTCAGAGTTACATGGTCAAAACCAAGGTCGAAAATATATTCCTGGCGCGGTAGTGACGAGCCAAAACACATGAAAGAAAGGACACGGACAGGGAGATAACACATTTTTATTATTCTTAGTGCGGCAGAAATACCGGGATAACACTGGAAGGTTCTGAGGAACTAGTTGTACGCGTCTTTTCAGCTGCTGGGGATGTTCAGGACAGTCCTGGTGTTTTCTGTAGAACATTAGATCGTCCAAGCACCGGAGATGCGTCTGCATGGATCAAGGCCCGGGGTCGTAATTTCAAACACCTACTTTGATAACGATCGGTGTTCCTTTAATGTTCTTTTTTCTTACTTTTCTGATGAACTAATGATAATAAAGATATTTTCTCTTCTTATTCGCGTCCTGTCCTTTATGCGTTTTGTGTCATTACAACCTTGCCAAGAAAACATTTCCGACCATGGGTCGCTATGTAAAGCTGAATCTTTGTGATGACTTCTACCATTTCTTCTACCAAGTTTGTCCCGATTTTTCTGGGACACCATGTATATATATATATATATATATATATATATATATATATATATATATATATATATATATATATATATATATATATATATATATATACTAGCAGACCCGACAGACGTTGTCTTGGACCGACTCCAAAAAATCAAATAAATGTGCATAAATATAATAATACGCACGATAAATACTACGCTCTTAATTTAATTTGTTATTACAATTATGTACGGAATTTATTTTTCACTTTGCAGTAGTTTTTGAATTCGGTTCAATTTTTGAGAGAAAAGTTTATTTTTCTCTTTTTAGTTAAAAGTTAACGATTTTCTGAAGTCGGTTAATTAAAATTATAATGCAGGAAAAAATATAGATCATACACGTACGTCAGGAGTGAATCCACTCTCGAATCCACTGGAACACACACAAAAAAATTCATCAAAATCGGTCCAGTCGTTTAGGAGGAGTTCAGTGACATACACACGCACAGAAGATATATATATATATATATAGATAGATAGATAGATAGATATAGATATGTATAGATTTATTTAAGTTTTTAATATGTATAACTCTTTTTTGCCAATGATTATTAATTTGTAATCATAAAGAGCAAGCAATTTCAGAATTACTTTAATAATATTCATACATTTTCTGATGTATAAACATCTGTTTTGTAAATAATGAAGCTTTACTATTTAGAAGAATAAAGTAAGTACTGAATTTTTTTAAAACATACTAGAAAAATGTTTTAAATGTTATGTATGGCCAGCAAAAGTGATATAAATCTTCATCATAGTTTTTCACCAAATACTTGTTATTACATGCATTATACATTTTTAAATGAAAAACCAGTGTTTAAATTTGAAGTGTAATTCGTTTTAAATGTATTCCTTTCGTTTTCTTATTCTACATTTTTCATTTCACTAATTTATTTTACTTTTTCAAGCGAAATGCTTATAAAATAGTTGCGTTTAATAAGATTAACGAAAACATGTTCAATTTTCGCAAGAAATAAATCATAAAGAGATAATATATTGCCTCGAGAAATAATTGATTATATTGTTATCAAATATTTAAAAATTAAACATTAATCTTAATAAAAGCATATTGTCTTGAAGAGTTTTCTCGGTGTAAGCATTTTTTATATAGTAAAAAGTTTATCTCATTAAATGTATTATTATTCATTTGGGTAAAATAGCATTATACAGTGATACACGATGAAAATAAATTATTTGAAAGTTTTTGAAAGCAACGGTTTGAAAGCTCTATTTACATTAACAGCTGGGTTATAAATTTTGTGTTGCACCATTTTGTCTTTAAAAATGAATTGTTAAAAAACTGAATAAAAAAAGCATTAATAGATATGCAGTAAAAAAATACCAGATGTGTAAATTTAATTTAAAGTGTAAATTTTGTTTGATAAATCTGATTATTAATTTATAGTTCATAAATATTTATAGTTATATTTCTTATAATGAATCAGACATCCTGAATTCATGGAAATGTACTCGAAGGTTTTCATAAAGCTGATTTCGGGATACGGAATATGAAAAAAAAAATAATAATAAACTATTAAATACATTTAAAGCTGTGAAGTTTGTATTTGTTCTGATTTGTCATCACGGGGGAATGTAACAACTTTTGTTGATACTGCATACAATATGCTCGACTGGCACTTTTTTCTGTCTGTATAAGACAGTAATTTTTAAATCTGAATATTATTAAAAGCATCATAAAAATGATTATATCGTTGAATAGTTATTATTGTGCAGTGTAAACACTTTAAAGAAGTATATAATTTAAAGTTATCATTTTTGATTATTTATCTCCGGAGTGGCATTTTAACATTATGTCCAACAAAAACCGAAATAATGTTTTTCGCTATTTTCTAGCGGGTAATTAGCAAAAATAGACTAATATATAAGATTAATTAAAGGGTCAGTTCAGAAATCGGTCTTCGGCGTACAAATTGTGCTCTATTGCGATTGCTTGCGTTTGGTTCATGGTGGAGGTCGTTTCAATTTTTACTATTATGGTATATATAGTTTTGTAAAAAGATAAAAAAAGAAAGGCTCACCCTTTAGAATTTGTTCCACAAAGCATCATATTAATGTGATTAGTACCTGTAAATTATAGACTTTCAGGCGCTATCATAAACAATTACAATCAATATAAACAATCACCTCATCAAGTTCACGGTTGAATTACAGAAATATTTAAAACTGAATTGGCCTATTAAAATGCAATTGGTCTACCAAGTCATATCCTGGTAGAAAACACCTGAAAGCCCGATTTGAGCGGTTGACTCGTAGGTTTACCATTGTGTTTTCCTACGTGAAAAGTTATAAAAACATGGAAAATTGATAGATGAAAAAAATGGCAAACCTACGAGTCAACCACTAGAATCAGTTTTCAGGTATTTTCAACCAAGATATTACATGGCAAACCGATTGCGTTTTACCATGTGCATTAATTTTAAACTAATTTGGGAATTTTATGCATTAAACTTGATGAGGTGATTTTGCGGGCTTCCGTCCCCCAGTCTGTTAGTAGAATGCAGAAAAAAATTCTATGTTTAGTTTTTGCCTAGGAGATCCACATATGGAAATTGTTCAGTTTATAATTAATTTTGACCTCATATTTAGTTTCTTTCAAGACTTTTACCTTTGCATACCAAACAAGGTTATACTGTACCGCACTACATAAATTAAGTAGGTTTTTCGAGATCTTAATTTTTTACACATCTTTCAAAGCGGATTGTAAGTTAGGAGATTTGTACTCTAATCCACTCAAATGAATACCTGTAATTTTACATCCCAAATTTTCAGATTCTATAATAAACCATAATTTTTATTACAATTATTTCTATCAAAAATATTTCATTAAACAAAATTTAAAGGTTTCCCATCAAATTGTCTTCGAAAATATACATTAAAAAATGATGATTTTCGACATGGATATGAAATAACTTCATAATCCGTTTAAAAGTAAATCGATATAGAGAAGCTAATAATAAAAGCTAAGAATATGTAAATCTAAAACAAGAGGCGATTCAATCGATTAGTGTTTGAGTTTTGAGTAAATTCCTATTACCATCTGTTTTGCTGTAACTAAAAATTATATTGTCCGAAAAGTTTCAAATATTAATCCTAAATGCATTCCTAAGTACTTTATGGAAGTACATCTGGCTTAGCGTCCAAGGACAAAGTCTATTCAAAATTGAATAATGTTATTGAAAAAATATGGCGCCTTCTACAATTTCTATGTGTAGACGACACTCTTAACTAAATAAAATCAGAGCGTTTATTAATATATGTAATCTATATATTTAAAAGACCTGGCTGTTTTTTTAGTCACCAGCCCTTAATTTTCTACTCAACCGATTATGATAATTATTTTTTTAACCCTTTCTGGCACACTGTGCCCGGTCTGGGATACCTAATTTTAATTCCAAACTTGCAAACGGCACCAGTAATATTTTAGTAGAATTTTGCTTTTGTAATAAAAGCTTAAATTAAGGAATTCAAAATATCTAAAAAATTCGTTTGTGAATTCCGGTGCCATCCGATAATTTCTCATTTTACCCGTGATTTTGCCCATGCCGGAAAGGGTTAAATGAAAGCTATTTATTTGTAGTTGTGCCCATTTTAGCTATTTTTTTAATTATTTCCATTTTTAAATTTTATTTTAAATTTTAAATGCTTTTTACGACTTTTCTTCAAAATGGTAGCATTTCAGTTTAGCTTTTCTCTCGATAATAAAAATTTATTTTCCATTATCACTTTACACGAGTCAGAAGCTTTATTTCATCAGTGAACATGTCCTCGCTTTTAAAAGAAAAAAGTTAATTGCTTTCGTAAAATTTAACCACAATAAAATGATTGCGTATAATTATGCACTAATTGAGGTAAAAAATATATATTTACTGAGAAATAATATTAATAATGTAAATAAAATAACAGAAAATAATTTATGATAAAAATTAATGTCTAAAGCAAAATAAGAAAAATTTCAAATTAGGAGATCTAAAGCTACTTTAGTAGATTATGGAAGGACAACAATGGAAGTTAAATCCGGAAAGTGCAGTTTAAGGAAAGCCCAAGCACTCTTCAATGTAAACCGAATGTCCCTTCTTAGAAAAAATCTCTTGATGTGTCAGTATACGGTATAGGGCAAAATTGGGAAATTTCATTAGCGGCCACTGGCCGGTAGAACTAGTTTTTTAAGTGGCCACTTTCTTTAAACTAGTAGCCACTTTATTTAAAAATAATAAACAGTAAAAATTTTATAAGCATAAATCTAAAACTAAATAGCCCAAATAAATATGTTAATATAAATATATTAGAACAAAAAAAAGTAGAATCCTTGATGAAATGCAAGAAAATTTTATTCTCACCTCATGAAAAAGTGGCCGCTGACAGTTAAATTTTCACTAGCCACTTTTTCTCATTTAAAAATAATAAACAGTAAAAATTTTATAAGCATAAATCTAAAACTAAATAGCCCAAATAAATATGTTAATATAAATATATTAGAACAAAAAAAAAGTAGAATCCTTGATGAAATGCAAGAAAATTTTATTCTCACCTCATGAAAAAGTGGCCGCTGACAGTTAAATTTTCACTAGCCACTTTTTCTCATTTACTGGCCCTGTGGCCGGTGGCTAGTGCTAATTTTGCCCTTTAGTATACGGGCTGTTCAAAAAATTCTACAGTCAGGCTGTATATTGATGGTTGAAATCGCATCTTGGAAGCAATCTGTCGATCTACGACATACCAAGTATCGTCAAAATAGCCCTTCCTAGTGCTGCCTCTCCAAACGACATTCAAGCAGGATTTCATTGCAGTGGAATTTAGGAATTTAATAGGAAAATTTTTACAGATGAAGACTTCCTATGTTCCTCAGTAACTGATCGACCGTTTTCTATCGGAGAAGAGAGCTTTCAAGGCCAGAATGACAATGATAAAAAAATTAGTAAATTTGTAACTGTTAATAAACCAAGCACTTCAGCAATAATTTTAATGAATAATGGTGAGATTACAACACCGTCTTCAGAAGAAAGAAATCTCATTGAACTAGATGATTCCAAGATAACTGATAATAGCAATGTGTCAGTGGTAAGTCTTACAGAAATAAGACCATCTCCCGAAGCAGGACTTCGAAAAGGCAAGTGATCTATTCGTAAATGTTTGAAATATGCCATTCTAACAAGCACACCTGTAAAAGAGAAAATTCGAGCATAACAAAAAGCAAAAGAACGCAGAAAACAAATTGAAGAAGAAAAAGCAAAACGAAACTGTATGGAAAGGCCTAGCAGCACATAAAAATTACACTTAGGTTATTGAAAAAAGGGAGAAGCAAGTGTTGGATAGCTCTGAAGATGACAAAAAAATTTTATGTCTAGTTTGCTACGAACAATACAAACTTTTTAGACCTGGAGAAGACTGGGTGCAATGCATGACATCCAAAAGATGGGCGCATGTCAAATGTACCAAAAAATGAACTTTATTATATTTGTATTAACTGCGCAAATCAGACGCTGAACAAGCGATTACAATGAGTTATTAAAAATATACGATGTAGACCTACACATTGTAGTAGGCTCCCGAGTCAAAGATCAATATGGCCAGATTAGTGTTGGCTTACTTTTTATTTCTTTCTCACTAAGACAGTTTTTTTTTTCTTGTCATTTCTAAGTGTCTCTAAAAGTATCTTTATAAAGGATTAAAAGTTTACAACTGTTAACAATTTAACTTTTTATTTTAATTTGATTTACAATATTATTAAAACATGAAAGTGTTTTATTGTGTTCAGAGCATTATAAACGAATAAATTTCTCTTTCTTGATTTAGCATATCCTATTTAATCGCCTTCCTGACATAATTTGTATATGTTACAATGCACTTGTATGTGTCAGTTATGTGTCACAATGTACCCCAAGCATGTCACAACTTGCCCCGTATCGGGGATTAGTAGTGACAAATTTCAAGGTTACGCAAAATTCATTTTCTGTTATGAAAAACGTTAATTATAATAATAATAATAGTTTTATAAATATGTTGCGCAAGACTTACTTTAATGATACGATACACTAAATTTTTCGCTTCTGTTCAAATCTTGCGGCTAATATAAAAAATGTCGAAAATGTCACTACTAGCTCCGGTCTCCCCTATGTATAATAATTTGGAAATTTATTTCTTCTGTTTAAAAACAATCAGATATATATCTTACTCAAAATGTTTTTTTTTTCAGTTCATTGAATTGTTATTTCCTATATTCCATTCTGAGAAATATATTTGGTTTTTTTCATAAGATATTTTATTATATTTGCGTCGACGATGATATTTCTTTTAATATAGATCCGCCTTTGATAACATTTATGAAATGTTTTGATATTTTTATTCTTGTTACGCAAGAATTCATAATAAATTATTTTTATGCATCAAATGGAAGATATAAAAAATTGCAGATGACAAAAGGATCTCCACAATAATATAGTTTTTGAAAATGAAATTTTTGTTTATGTAATAACGGACCTTGGATTATGCGTTTTCTAATATTTGCATGCATGAAATATTCGCAAATAAATTGAATGTGCATAGAAGTTACACATTTTGCTGTCATAAAATATTTTGTTAACAAAATCTTCAACTTTTGTTATTACATACAAAACACTATTAGGGTAACATCCCCAGTAATTGGCAGGCACCAGTGATTGGCATATCCTACAAAAATACCCTAAAATAAGATTTATATCCAGTCTTTTAAAAATGCAAGACCATATACCAGTTATATGCTCATTTACTTTACAGATTATAACTTTGATTTATGCTACTAAATGACAATAGTACCTAGGAAAGAGAAACAATTATGGCTTGTATCAAATTAGCCATTTTTGTTGCAAATGCTTTTTCTATGGCTTAAGAAAGGCATGCATTTAATTTATTATTATCTGATTTATAGTACATTTTAAATTTTATTTGACAACGGTTTTATTTAGTTGAAAAGGGTTACTTTAATTGCGTAAAAGTCTAAGTGCCAATTACTGGTGGTTACAGCAACTTTTTATAAACATATTTTTATAAAAATACTTTTTCAAATATCTTTTCTTTTAGTGGGCAAAATAGATGCACAGATATGCACTCTTTGATTTAAAAATATTTGCAAGTAAATATTTTACTTCTTGGAAATGGAAATAGAAGTAAGTTTAAAGACAAATCCTTAATGTGCCAATTACTGGGGATGTTACCCTACTAAAGGATAATAAAGTTTAAGTTTAATAAAAATTATGACGATAAACAAAAAAAACCGAAAAATATACATTGTACACTACATGAGAACCTGATTTGTATCTACAAAGAATTTTCATTATCCTATGTTACAAGCATATTTATAATTTTTAAACAAAAATATTTTGAAACGAATTGAGATAATAATTATGAAAATGCAGCTTTACAAGAGAATATTACAGGTTTTAAAAGAAGATTTTCGTGAAATTGTCTTCCATATTTGCATTTAACATATTTGAAACTAGTTGACATGCGTATATATATTTGATTCGTCTGTTTGTCCATATGTCTAACTAGCCCTTCATATACGCAGATCGCCGTGTAATTTTATATGTTAATAAAGCTTCCTATATAAGGTTCGTGATTGAAATTAAGTGTGTAATGTTCATAGTTTTTTTTACAGGGACTCACAAAAATTCCATATTACATCATATTTAAAAATACAAAGCATGGTAATAAGCACCATAAACATGTATAAACATATTTTTTTAATAATTTGAAGTGAGCTTATAGATAATTCAACAGATTTAATAATGAATTAAAGTATATTATATTAGAGCAAAATAGATGAATACATTGTTTTATACATTAGTAATTTGCGAAATAATATTTTCGGAAAAGGATATTAATATTAAGCTTGGTGCAGGTATTTATAAATTGAAGAGTTCTGGCTTTGAATAAATTAACACAAAATATCGCATTAATGAATTGTGCCAATAAATATTTCATGGAATCAGGAATTTCAAACCGCCAAAAATTGTAAAATGCTTATAAATGACCAACAAACTCACCATGAATATATAGACTTTTTTATATTGGTAATTAGTCTTATAAATGCTTCTAATGATTATTTATTAGTATTTAGGAAGGTAAGAACTACCTTTAAAATGTTCATAAAGTTTCATGATGTTTAAACATGCATATGCGAATAAATCTGCTACATTTGAAAAAAAAATGCATATTATACTAGATATAAATTAAATAGATAAAAGACTGAAATATTATGCATGAAAACGTAATGTAATTTTTAATAGCGTTTGCGCTGGCTGTTTATTTTTTTTAAACTTTTATTAATGTCTCTTAGAATATACAGTCATTGAGTTAATTTAATTAATTTTTCGTATCAAATATATACTTTTTTTCTGTTTCAGCCTATATTTTCAGTTATTCTATTTTTTAATTCTAAATAATACATTTAATTTAATTATCCATACTTAACTTTCCTGAGATTATGGACATAACTTTCCATTTTTACAAAATCTAAATCACTAAAAGATTATATATTGCCTCGAGCGGTAATTGATTATGCAGTTGTAAAAGGTTTAAAAATTAACCAAAAATCTCAATCAAAGCATATTGTCTTAAAGGATTTTCTTTACGAATGTATTTTTTATATAATAAAATATTCAACTCATTAGATAAGCTTTATTTGTATAAAATGTTATGCAGTGGTGCGATAAAAAAATGAATGATTCGGAAAATCTCCTTTGCAAGTTTGGTTTGAATTTACTGTTTCAAAAGTTTGTTTTGTTAAATGAATGGTTGAAAAAATAAAGAGTAAAAATTTAGTAAAAACAGTAAATGTACTTGTGAAAACAAAAGTGTGAAAATTTAAATTAGTGTGTGATTAAACTGCCTTTTAATTTAAACCTCTTAATTGTCTTTCGTTTCAATTTTTGCCTTGTCTCTCGTATGTTTCGTATATTTTCATAAACTTTCTTAGATTATAAAGATTATAGGTTATTATGTCTTACGGTTAAAATTTTAAAGTTTTCCATTAAAATGCTGCTGATCTGCAATATTATCATACCGTATTTCTTTATGTCTTTCCTCATTCACAGGAGGTGATCTTGAGGCCAGTCAAAAGGCCTCAGTTGTTGTCCGGTAACTCGTCTAGGACCTCTTGAGGGAATTCTAAGCGAAGGAAACATTCGGTCTCTTCGGAGCGGGATGGCGAGTACTATCGCTATCGATCATTCATCCCTAGCTTGGGAATGGTGACCACGTTGTGAGGTACGTTGGTCACTGACCGTAGACATCAGACGGCGGGGCGGGGGGGGGGCGGATCGGTGCGCCCGAGTAATAGCCACCTAGCGGCTTGCGAACTGAGACCCGAGTCGAAGTCCCCGTCGCGAGAGTCAGAAGGGACTGTCAGGGCCCAGGGGCGGGATGAGGGACTATCTCATTATACCGTGTTTCTAAATTCAAATGCATGTATGAGAATTTTGAAAATATTTTTCTTTCTTTTTTTTCATGTATTTTCTCAATAAAATTTTCCAGATTATAAGCTTTACGTTATTATGACTTATCACTTCATAAAAAATTATCGATTTACAACCTTATACCGTGTTTCTTTATCTAAATTCAAATGCATGTATGATAATTTTGAATTTTATTTCCGTTATTTTAAAGCAGCAGACACATACCTTATTCAAAATGATTATTTTTTCATGTCAGTTCGTTGAAATTTTATTTCGCACTTTTCATTCTGTGTGGAATATATATTACTTTTCAATAGGCCTTTTTTCATGATCGTAGCATTTTAAATTAAATTTCCATTGACGATATATTCATTTTCAATATATTTGAGAAACATTTTAACATTTTCCCTTTACTTACATAAGAATTCAATAAATTTTGTCTATACGCCATATAAAACACATGAATATGTCAGATGACTGATGAATATTCATAAAAATGTAGTCCTTGAAAAAAAAAAATTAGTTTAAAAAAATAGTTTATGTATGACCAAATCTTGCATTAAGTTCTTTCTCACTTATAAAATATTTATCAGTAAAATAAAATAAAATATTAGTCACTCTTTATGTGATTTACAAGTGCTTCGGTTTTTATCATAGTTTTAAAACATTATTATTTATGTATAATAAAAACTGAGATCAGTGGAAACGTTATCATGAATTTCAAAAACTGTATACGAAAACTATATACTGTATATCGCAAGAAAATCTGCATTTTTGTCTAAAAGTAATTGTTATTCTGCTTTGTCTTACAGCGCATTTATAATTTTCTAAACGTACATTAAAAAATCAAATAATAACGTTATAAAGCAGCTTTACAAGAGCATATTTTAGGTTTTTAAAGAAGAATTTCACGAAACTGTGTTAGAATATTTTTAATACCTTGGAACCAAGTTGAAAAGTATTTACGTATTTGATGTGTTTGTTTGTGCGTTTGCCTAATTAAATTGCAATTACTTGGATCACCATGTAATTTTCATATATCTGTGAGACTTCCTATATAATTTTCGGCATTGAAACCATGTGTGTGATATTTATCAAATTTTGCAGGGACCCACAAAAGTTCCGTTAAGTTGTAATCTACGTATGTTCTGAGGTGAAAAATTGTTTCGAATACTTTTTAATAATGTTATAATCCCTTATAAATAATAAAACTTTTACTGCAGTGCTCTAAATCTTTTTAATAAGTAGAATTTGTATTTTATTTACAGGAACTTGCAAAAAAGTCCCATTAAATTATTATCAATTGAAAAATATTGTTTGGTATGTATATAATATGAATGTGTTACATGAAACATAATTGAAGCAAAAAGATTCACATTAAAACGTGTTTCCTGTGGATTATGCAATGCATTGAATTTATCGTTTATTTATAGTGACGTAAAAAATCAATTATAAGAAAAACTACAATCGATTACACTGTAAAATAACAAATAATAAAATTTCTTAGCATTATATCAGTGTTGGAAAATGTTTTGAATTTAAATCACAGATATTATTTGGTTTGAAGAAATACAAATAAACTTGAATGTTATTAGTAGATGAAATTATGAGACTTTCAGATGTGATAAAGTAAATTTCATATTTAACCCTTATTTCATTCAATGAGTTGACGTTTTCCCATTCGTGAAAATCAAAAGACAGCATCACCAAAGAAAAACATATAACATTCTACGAATAGCTATCATACACGATCTGAAATATAAAGCATGCAATACATACTTTATAGTGCATTATAAGGATAGTTTTCCTAAACCTGACAAATAATAGGAAAACAAGTTTATGTATATATATATATATATATATATATATATGTGTATATATAAACGTTACATTGAGAGTAAAAGTGGTAGGATTAAAAGCAATATAATGTACGTTATTTCTTATTTCCAAGAAATAATAAAAAACGGATATTGAAACTGGAGAATTTCAAAACAAGATAGGAGAGTGATTGGAATCAACCATGGATATACGATAGACACAAATCCTTTAGCTGGTATAGCAGGAAAGAAATTTGAAATTCGATATGTAGAGAAATACAAAAAATGATTGATTTTTTTTAAATAAAACATAGGAGCTTTTCTCGATCATGTAATGGCAAAAGGTACACGGAATTTTACCAGTATTTTTGATGATGTGCAATACATTTTATGGAATGAATTACATGATATTAAACCCGAGAGAACGCACTCTCTTAATAGTCACACGGGCACGTAGAGAAGATTTCACAGACCCGCAAACTTTTTTTTTCTTTTACAAATGTTTAATAACTCATGATTAACGTGTGGTTTTTACTGCCACCTTTTAATTTATACACTGTAAAAAAAAATCTGTGAAGGCACTAAACATTTTCTAGGAAACTGGGATTCCAAGAACTTTTCATGTAACGCTAACAGGAAAAATTCATGTAATCGATTCTGAAACTTTTGCTGTTACCGTTACAGGAAAAGTTCTTGGAATCCCAGTTTCCTAAAAAAGGTTTAGTACCTTTGCAGATTTTTTTTACAGTGTATAAATAGAAATATTGGAAAACCATGGTTGATAAAAAAAGTGCTACAAATTCTGAACATATAAAAATAAACATATTTTAAAACACTTTTTGTCACCAAATTTAGAACAAATTAATACGTTGTAAATTAGAAAACAATTTGACATTCAAAAGTATAAAAAGATTATGACCTTGGGAACAAATATAAGTCGACTAAATCATTTTGGAAATTTTTACATTATAATTCAAAACTGACCAGGCCTACGGGACCCAGCGCTTGTACTGGCGGGTTAAAAATATAATGCTTTTAAATAAACATAATTATATTGTTTTAATGGATTTATAGAATATTTTAACAGATCTCTATAATATAAAATTTATCAGAGTGAAATAGCTATCTGCAAATTGTATAATGTAATAAAACATTTTGCTGAAATATGTATTAGTAATTAAGACTCGTATACACAAATTGCAAATTTCTTACATTGAATAAAAAAAATTATTGTATTAATTAATTTTAACAATAAAGGTCTTCAAGGATTAATGATCTACAAATCCGTCAAAAATGGAAAAGTTATGTATTGAACCAACAGACCAACAATAACTTTTTATGCTTGTAAACTCATCCTGCCAATGATGATTAATTTGTAATCCTAGAAAGTAAACAATTTAAGAAATACTGTTTAAATTTTCATACATTTTCATGATGTTTAAATATCTGTTCTGCTTAAAATGGAGTAGAAAAAATTAGTCGCATGTGGTGATCCAAAAACTATGCAGCAAAAACGCAAAAAATGCAGCATTGCTGTACCACCTGTTGTGCGATTTATACTAAAATGTAGAATACGTCAACTCATGTCCAGGACTAACTGAATCTGAAGTTTGATGAAAATTCTTTCAATTGTTCGGTTGACTGAGCTATTGCGAAAATCGAGCAAAATGCTACACAGAAGCACCATTTATTAAGTGATTTATATCAAAATATAGGAAACGCCTATTCATCTTAATGACTGAATGAATTTGTATTTTGGTTAAAATCCGTGCATTTGTTCTTGGAATAGAGCTATTGCGGAAACGGTGAAAAATTCTGCATAGCAGCAGCACCTGTTGATCGATTTATACACAAAAAAATTTACACCAATTTATATGAGGGACTAACTGCATATGGATTTTTATTTAGTTTCCATTCATTAGTTCTTGAGATAGACCGTCCACAAAATTTCTATCATATTCTACAGACAGACATTTTGTAAAAATATGGTTTTGATATTTCTGGTCTGTAAAACGTGTGAATTTGTCGAAAACCGAAATTCGAAAATTTTCACGAATCCAATACTTACATGCAACCATGTAAAGATAGAGTAAAGTAAAATTACATATTATGAAATTTGCAACTTATTGGATAGATCAGACTATGCATATTTTACAAATGTAATATGACAATTCGTTCGGTTTATAAATAAAATTCATATTCAATCATTATATATTAATTTAAATTTGCACTTAGTGTTTAAATTTAGTGTGTTCTTCTTTTTTTTTTTTAAATAATGATAATAATTTCTCTGTCTCAGTCTACACTTTTAATTAGTCAATGTTTTTATTTCTAACTAAGTGCTTAATTTAATAAAGAGCACTTAGCTTTCCTCAGATTAACGGAAACGTGTTTGATTTTTGCAAGAATTGAATCACTAAAAGACAGTGTTTTGCCTCGAGTAATAATTGATTAAATAGTTATCAAATATTTAAAAAATAACCATAAATCTTAATCAAAATTTATTATCTTGAAGATTTTTTTATATATATTTTTATTTAATAAAATATTCAAATCATTAATTAATTAAGATTTCGTTTGGAAAAATATGCTTTTACATTGACACAATAAAAATTTAATGCCTTTAAAGCTCTTTAGTTGCGTTAACGGCTGAATTTTAATTTTGTGTTTTGCCACTTTATATTGTAAAATGAATAATTAAAATTATAAAAAATAATTTAACATTAAGTTTCAAACTTCAAACGCTTTAAGAACTACTTCTTGTACGTTATCGGGAATTAAAACCCACCGAATGGAGTATGCTACAAAATTAGATAGCAATATTTAAATTTTTCACGTTTCTTACAATTTCTTATTTTAAACGGTATCTAAGCGAAATTTTTAATCAAATAATTTATCTTTATTTTTATACTGGTAGTAGTGGCAATTTGTATGATATTTTGGCGCAGTGTATAGGGGGTGATAATGTTTTTCCAGGAAATACACGTTAGCAGTTACGCTACAGGACATGTGTGTTTAATAAATTGCATTGCTAAGTTCTGTGTGGACTGGTATTTCGTATTTGACCTTGCGTGTTAAAATTAAATTATTTTTTAATTAATTATTTTGTTTGTTTTGTCGTTTTGTTTTCCTTTATAAATCATATGTTCTGTGTATTTTCCAAAATAGCTTTCTCGGTAATAAATTTCAGGAAATATTATGTCACAATTTGAATAAATATTTGACTGAATTAAAGTATCATTATATCACGTTTGCTTACTTAAACTGAAAAGCTTGCCTAATACACTCAAATTTTATTTTAAATAATTTAAACTAATAGATTCATGTTTTATTCAAAATTATTTTTATTTCAATTAGTTCAATATTTATTTTGTATTTTATTTTCTGACGAAGATAAATGGTTCGTTCAGTAGGTACTTTTCAGCCGATTTAGACTTTTAAATTAAATGTTCGTTGGCAACAATATTCGACCTATATGCTTTAATGTCATTTTGACACATGGCCATTTTAAATATATTTATGGGCAATGTTAATGTTTCCAATATATTTATATGGTAATCCAAAACAAATTACATTTCTGCGTCATATGAAAGACATAAATAAAGCAGGTGACAGATGAATATTTATAATACCAAATCAATTAAAAAAGAACAATTTACTTTATACATTATCAAATTATCCATTAAACTCTTTCTACATTTCCATGAATAAAATAATAATCACTAAAAGTAAAATATATTGTGGTATTAAAAGAAGAGCCTTTGATAAAATTAGTTTGAAATAAAACAAATGCGAAATATTTAAAATATATGAAATGGAAGATTATATATTCGTCTAAAAACTTAAATTATGTTATATATTCAAGTATATTTTATCTTAAGGAATTTTAAGTAATCAGTATGAATACAGATATCACGCACATTATCACAGCTTTTACAAGTTCATATTAAAATAATTTAAATCATATTTTTATGAAATTGTGTCATTTTTTTTCAAATTTCTAGCAAAATTAAAAATTATTTAAGAATAAGCTTTGTGTTCCTGTCTCTTTCTATTCAATCAGTCCGTGATCTAAATGTGATATGGTATTTTATATGTATTATTGAGTAGTTTTTCTATAGAATATTTGGCATTGAAAATCGAATGCAAACTACTTGGAAATCGTGTACAAGGAATCACAAAACAATCGCATTAAATTACGGTATCAGGGAAACAATGTTTACGATATACTGCTTTCAGAATGTTTAAACATGATAAAAATGATAAACGTAGATATTCGTATAGGACGAATATTCTTTGTCTTTATTTTATTACAAAAATATAAGGAAAAGAAAAATTTAGAATTTATTTTAAGGACATTTTCAACACTAAAAAAAGTTTTCCTATAAAGCCGCAATTTTTTTATCAACGCCCAAACTTACTATTGAGAGTTCTGTAATCGGTTGAAAAAGACTGAATATTCAGAAGTTTAGGATATGTAGCGGTTATAATTTATTTCAAGGGATAGGGGGAAGATTCCATTACATTAAAATGCATAGGAAGTAAGAAATCATTTTTGGTAGATTTTAATAATATTTTAATACTTCAAATATAATGAAATTAAAAATGGGTGCACCAAATTATGTTTTATGTGGATTTTGATTCCGTAGCTCACATTATTTAATTACGGAAATCAAATCCGGTTATAGAAATGACTGTGATATAGAATGCAAACTATATACAGTAATTTTTTAATATTCTGTAACATTTAAAGAGCGTTTCATATCCATCTTTAATGCATGATTTTTCGTTTAAGTTTTAACTCTTAGTACATTATTTACATAATAATTAATATTATTATATATAATATTATCATAATATCATAATAATATCATAATATAATATTATAAATAATAATTGTTTGATAAAATGCTATTTAATTTTCTACTGGCGGTTTCGCCTAGCAACCAAGATATACCTAATTATTTCAAAATGTAAAAAGTTTTCTGTGCAAACGATAATTTGTGATAAATACATTATCTGTTTATTTCTTCAGCTTTTACCTAAGCTGTGGGAAACAATATTCTTTTTGTTTTTGAGTTTGATTAGAATGTTATTTTTATGATAATATGTGAAAAAATGTTACGGTTTTTTATTGTAGTTGTGTTTTGTTAAATTATTTTTGTTAAATTATGTTAAGAAAGAACCTGAGATGTTTGTTCTCATGATAATAAACTGTTTAAAACCAGAGATGAGTAATTAATTTTGAGTTGAGTAAGAAATTAATAATAAACTTTCGAACAATTGGATATTCAAATGGTCCGTCTCTACACTGTAAAAAAAACGGACGATTTAAGGGAAGTAGTACTGGTAATCTGGACGCCAGTACTATTTACTGTTTTTTAACGGAAAGATCTCCGCTTTTTTCTGGTAAATATTCCGTTTTTTTCGAGATTTTTTCTGGAATTTACGGAAATTTTTCCGTTAAAAAAAGTAAATACTACTGGCGTCTAGATTACCAGTAATACTTCCGTTAAATCGTCCGTTTTTTTTACAGTGTACGGAGAAAAATCAGTTGTTCATGTTGTTCTATGTCAATGACTGAAGGATAACTGGTGAATATTTTGTTCTGCTTTGCTATTTCTTCGTATCTAGAATAAATCTTTCAAAAAGTCAAGAAGGGTAAGTGCACCCATTTGATTTTATTTGTTAAAAATGAGTATGAAAGAATTAAATGCGAAAAAGAAAATTTACAAAACAAATTTAACAAAACTAAAAGAAAAATTATCGAATTCTGAGCTAGAATTAAATGAATTAATTCTCATAAAGGAGAAACGGAATAATTAGATCAAAACTTTTCTGAGTTATTTGAGTCTATTTATAAGTTAAGCAAAGAAGATAAAATTGAGCATTTTATTACGGAAAACGTTGAAATTAATGAAATATTAGAAATAATGGAATTTGAACTTACCAAAAAGTTATCAAAAATGAAATTGCAAACTGTTAATTTTGAAAGCGCCACAAAGGCTGAAAATAACATAAAATTGTCGAAGTTAACTCTTCCGGTATTTACGGGTAATTTGCATGAGTGGCTTTCTTTTAAGGATATATTTAAGGCTACTGTACATGAAAATTCAAATTTGTCAGGGGCAATGAAATTACAATATTTGAAGTCTTCATTGAGAGGAGATGCCTTTCGTATAATACAATCTATTTCAATCGTGGATTCTAATTATGAAGTTGCATGGTCGCTTTTGGAAGAACGGTTTTCAAATTCGAGAGAACAAGTTTACGCGCATTTAAAACGTTTTCTAAATATTCCTGTTATTCAGAATGAGTCCCCAGCAGCATTATTAAATCTAACAGATATAACAAATGAATGTATTAGGTCGTTAGAGATTTTAGAACAAAAAGTTGAAGGGTTTTCTACTACTATGTTTGCTTATATTTTGGCTCAAAAATTAGATGTAAATACAAGAATGTGGTGGTAAAGACATCTTAAGCGGATAATTTACCGAGTTTAACTGAATTGCTAGAATTCTTGAGAGACCACGCGCTTACACTAAGTGCGTCCAAACAAGTAAATACAAAACGAAAGCCAAACAAAGTATAGCTTTTCAAAGGTAGCATCCATGGTTGCGAGTTTAAATGAGAAAAATATGCGCAAATGTGTTGTATGTAACCAGGAAAATCACAGTGTTTTTAAATGTCCCAAATTTCAAAAATTTAATGTGCAGGAAAGAGTAGATCTTTTTTAAAAAACAATATGAGCTTTAACTGTCTTTCAGAATTCCACTGCGTCAAAAAATGTAACTCAACATTCTCGTGTTCAAAATGCCATAAACGCCACAATATACTTCTTTGTTTTGATAGGCGTGAGAGAAATTCCAATGCGGTGGGGAACACAAAAAAATATAGTGATAAGGAAGTGCCAAATGCATTGTTAACCAATGAAAGTAAACCAACATTAAATGCTGACGCCATACCATTTGAGTTAAATAACCAAATTCAAAATTTCACTGGTACTTCAAGTGTGAGATCGAATAATGTTAAAACAGTTCTTCTTTCCATTGCTATTGTTTATATGAGAGATAAATTCGGAAATAAAGTTCCGGTGCGTGCTTTATTGGACAATGGTTCAATGAGCAATTTTTTAACATTGCAGTTAGTTGAAAGATTAGGAATTCGAAAAGAAAAAAGTAATATTTCGGTATCGTGTTTAAGTGGATCCTTTGTAGCGGTAAAAAATAAAACTACTGCCTTGATCAGTAATAATTCGGGAGATTATAGTCGGGAGTTAGATTTCCTTATCATACCAAAGATTTCGCAAATTATGCCCTCGAAATATATTAATATTTCAGAGCTAGGAATTCCAGAGTCTATTATTCTTGCTGATCCTGAATTTAATAGACCAGGGAAAATAGATCTTTTGCTAGGAGTTGAAGTATTTCTAGAATTGATAAAGGTGGGTCGTATGAAGTTACCAAATTCTAAATTAATACTGCAAAATACGGTGTTCGGTTGCATAGTAAGTGGGAGTGTTTACGATTGTAACAATCAGGAACAAATACATTGTGGGTTAATTACTGAAACAGATTTAAATTTCGAAATGAAAAAATTTTGGGAAATTGAAAGAGTAGAAGAAAGTACACCATTGAGAAATACAGAAGAATTAGCATGCGACACCCACTTTATAAACACACATCAGAGAGATATAACGGGCAAATTCATAGTACAAATGCAGTTGAAAAAAGATCCTAGTTCTTTGGGAGAATTAAAGCAATTTGCGGAAAATAGATTAAATTCACTGTGGAACAGGTTAGTCAAAAAACCAAATCTTTTAGAGTTATATTGCGCATTTATGGTGGAGTATAGAGAGTTAGGCCATATGGAGGAAGTAGAGAAAACAGATGAGTCAATACATGCGAATTATCTACCTCATCATGCTGTTTATCGCCCAGATAAAAGTTCTCCAAAATTGAGAGTTCTCTTTAATGGTTCACATGCAACTTCATCAGGAGAATCCCTAAATTCAATACAGCTGAATGGAGGTGTCATTCAAGATGATTTGTTTAGCATAATACTTAGATTTCGTACGCACCGCTATGCATGTACAGCAGATGTAAAAATGATGTATCGCATGATACTTATCGATAAAAGTCAACGTGATTTACAGCGCATAGTTTGGAAAGATACTGTAAATGGTGAGATGAAATATTACAGAGTATGTACAGTCACATATGGCACAACTAGTGCCCGTTATTTAGCCATGCGCTGCCTTAAACAGCTTGGTATAGATGGTGAATCTCAATTTCCGTATGCTTCTGGTGTGGTACAATCAGACTTTTATATGGACGATGTCCTGACTGGAGCAGCTGACCTAAAATCGGCTAAGAGATTGCAAATTGAGCGTATTCAAGTATTAAATATGTGCGGCATGAATTTACATAATTGGTTTAGTAACCATCCAGAATTAATGGAGCCAGCCTTTAAAAATGAGAATCACACTTTTGAAAAAATGAGTGAAACTAAGGCACTAGGACTTTGTTGGAATGCCAATGATGATACTTTTACTTTTAGTGTATCATTCAGTGAGTAAACCAAGGTAACTAAAAGAAGTGTGCTGTCAAATATCGCTCGCATTTTTTACCTCTTGGGTCTACTAGGACCAGTTGTGACGAAAGCAAAAATTTTTCTACAAAGACTGTGGAGACTGCAAATTGGTTGGGATGAGAATCTACCTACAGCTGAGCTTGATGATTGGTTGCAGTTTCTAGAATCATTAAGAGCCATCAACAATATAAGTGCTGTTAGATACATTTTTACAAATAATCCAGTGCAAATTAAAATTTGTGGCTTTTCAGATGCTTCGGAGAAAGCCTACGGTGTGGCATTGTATGCTGTGTCTTCAAATTCTTCAAGAGAGCAAATTTCTCAGTTGCTTTGCAGTAAACGTCGAGTTGCAGCAATCAAAACAATCACTATTCCTCGCTTGGAGCTCTGTGGTGCAGTTTTATTAGCCAAATTGATGAATAAGGTTGCCAAAGAAGTTCCTAAAGAAGCTGTCTACTATTATTCAGATAGTACTATTGTATTATGTTGGATTCGAAAACAGCTGTGTGACTTAAAAACCTTTGTGGCATCACGTGTGGCTGCGATTCAGAATCTTTCTGATATCAGTCATTGAGGACATGTGGCTTCTTCTGACAATCCTGCTGATCTTGTGTCACGAGGTGTAGATCCAGACAAACTTCTCCAGAGTAGCTTATGGTGGAAGGGTCCACTATTCCTAACACAACAAACTGAACATTCTTCAAATATTGTTTCACACAGCTTAGGTAAAAGCTGAAGAAATAAACAGATAATGTATTTATCACAAATTATCGTTTGCACAGAAAACTATTTACATTTTGAAATAATTAGGTATATCTTGATTGCTAGGCGACACCGCCAATAGAAAATTAAATAGCATTTTATCAAACATACCGCCCCTCTTGAAACCTCTGAGGGGGGTTTCAAACTAAAACACTGCAATTACAAGCATTGTAAAAAGTATAAATAACAATACAATTAAATACAATATAAATGAGTCACAGTTAAGTTAAATTTAAGCAAATATCTAAACAATTTTACATAATATATAATAAATAAAGAAATTTTACAATAATGTACACTTTCTTATAAAAACTGAATTACTTTTCAAGAGAATCTGACTTTTGCTGAATCTGACTTGAGTAATATTGAAGATAATAGACTGAACTTATAGCAAAAGACCACTAAAATAGTTCAGACCATCTGGAAAAATTGGAAAAATAGTCATTTAAGTACATTGCAGCAAAGGCATAAGTGGATGATATTAAAAAACAGCCTCAAAATAGGAGATATTGTTGTAATAAAGGAAGATGATCTTACAGTGTCTAAATGGTTATTAGGGAGAATTGTAGAGGTATTTTTTGGTAATGATAATAGAGTAAGAGTTGTAAATATAAAACCCCCAAATGGAATATATAAAAGAGCAGTATCCTAAATTGCTATATTACCTCTTGAAAAGTAATTCAGTTTTTATAAGAGAGTGTACATTATTGTAAAATTTCTTTATTTATTATGTATTATGTAAAACTGTTTAGATATTTGCTTAAATTTAACTTAACTGTGACTTTATATTGTATTTAATTGTATTGTTATTTATATTTTTTACAATGGTTGTAATTGCAGTGTTTTAGCTTGAAACCCCCCTTCGAGGTTTCAAGAGGGGCGGTATGTTTGATAAAATGCTATTTAATTTTCTACTGGCGGTGTCACCTAGCAACCAAGATATACCTAATTATTACAAAATGTAAAAAAGTTTTCTGTGCAAACGATAATTTGTGATAAATACATTATCTGTTTATTTCTTCAGCTTTTACCTAAGCTGTGTGAAACAATATTCTTTTTGTTTTTGAGTTTGATTAGAATGGTTTTTTTTTATGATAATATGTGAAAAAATGTTACGGTTTTTTATTGGAGTTGTGTTTTGTTAAATTATCTATGTTCGAAAGAACCTGAGATGAGTGTTCTCATGAGAATAATCTGTTTAAAACCAGAGATGAGTAATTAATTTTGAGTTGAGTAAGAAATTAATAATAAACTTTCGAACAATTGGATATTCAATAATATTATCAAGTTTTATTCAATCAAACTCAATGTCTGCAATACTTGAATAAAGGTATATAGTTAAAATACATTTCAAGAAACGAAATATCACTTTACTTTTAAAAGATGAATTTAGGTTTATGAAGATTTCTCGCCATTATTTACATTCTGTTGGGTTTCTTAAAATATGGACATAGAAAATAATAACAACATTTAAATAAGCAATGATGACGGTCATTTGGTGTCTGGTTTTTTAATGTATTTTAAATGTATTTTAAATAATTGTATATTATTATGTAAGCACCTGTAAGTAATGTTAGATATTTATTTGTTCATTTTTAAATGTATTTTTTTACCTACAGTATGTTTTAATGAAATACACATAGAAGATATTGAGTTATAGAAATTCAAATTTTTCAGTAAAACTGTCATTAATTGAAATATTATCTTGCTTACTAAGATATCAAATTATATGTGTTTAATTTATGGCATTCTATCTATCTAAGTACATTAATGATTTATCTTTACATACGTTAAACATACATATTTGACTATGATATTTAGTTAAAAACAGATGTTCATCTAAAATATTCAACTCACAGGCAGTTTATTTTAAAATATTCACCCCCTATTCATTAATACTTTTTTAAATATTAAACATGTTTTCCCTTTCTCATTTTTTAAGTTACATTTAATTAATTAAGCGTTAATTTTATTTATAAATATGCTGAAAAGTAAACTTTGTAGTACTTCAGAGAAATTACGTCAAGTGCTTTTTCAGTTAATTCACTTATAATTGAAAATTATTTTGAGTTATTTTCCAATAACTTCATCTGAGAAAGTGCTATTAAAGGTTTATAAATATATGTAAGAATATTTTACAATTTAATTATCAAAAAATCTTTTATTTAAACTTTATTAAGTGGCATACACGTTTATGATTATTAGGAGATTTATAAGACAGTAAATATTTAAGTACTCACATGACAAAGATCACATGACAAAGGAACATCACAAAGGAAAAAAAGTTAATTGTACAAAAATTGAATTATTTTAAATTTTATCCATTTTTATAAGTAATAAAAATATCTATATAATATAATTGCCGAAACGTCAGTGAAGGCTTACTTTGGAGACACGAAATTTTTTGGTTTCTGTCCTTCTGTCAGTCAGTCTGTCAGTCAGTCAGTCTGTTCCGCGATAACTAACGCAAAAACATCCGATTGGCTTGAAATTAAGTGGGTATGTTAGTGGGTTATATTTCATTAATGGAATTCAATGATAAATGGATACTGAAATTTACCAGTTAAATTATTCGTATTGATTTGAAATTTTGTCTATGCATTTGTCAGATTTTTAAAGTTATAACTGTAAATTTTGGCGATATTTTATAAATGTGTTCCAATAATATAAACTAATTTGGTTTAGAGATTTACTTATTTAAAATGTATTTATTTCACTTTCTTCATTTTCTATTAATGGTTGCTAAGCAACCATTCATCCTAATCCTTATTATATTTTAATGCTATAAATTTGAAAGCGTGGACGAAAATTTAAATGAAGTCAACGTTAAAACTTATGAATTAATTAATGTCTTTTTATCTTTGCGGATAAATATAACACAGTCCATAAAAGAATATAGGCTATGTTTTATTAATTTTATACAAATATTTTCCTTAATAATTCAAAATTTCCTCTTTTATCATACAGAATCAAGAGCGATTTTTTAGATAAAATTTAACCAATTTCCTTTATCGTTGCCAAAAAAAAATCTGGAATAATTTTTCAACGGCAATAAGTTTCAATTGAGCAATTTCCATTCGAAAAACCAAACTAAGAAAAAATAAATATGACGTCAGAATTAAAATAAAAATAGTACTTTGTTAAATATTAAACACGGAAATTTGCTTCGTTATTAATTAATGTTGCTTTATAATGTTACTTCTAATTTTGTGTATTTTTAATAATTATGTTACTTTAAATGTTTTATTATGATATCGACTATAAATCAGTAAAACATGTCATTCCCCGGGTATTTTTCTTTTTTAATTAATAACTGTGAGATAAAAAATGTACGATATATATAACCACAAAAGAAATTTTAACAATATTGTTTTTGTTTCCATGTTACACTGGTCAGAGTCGTGATATATTGCTATAGAAAAGAAAAGAAAAAGAAAATAACGTTTTCCGCTTGTGATAAACA
>CAXHSM010000555.1:0-10614 GCA_964019185.1 Maratus speculifer | reverse complement strand
AATATAAATTTATTAAATCAATTAGAAGTTTTATTAATCATATATATTATAAAGCAGAAGTTCTGAAACTTTCAAACGAGTGTTTTCAAAAACTACCCGATGGATCTTTTTGCAGATTATATCACTGGATAGGAAATATTTTTGCGGAGGTTTATGATACAAATATACAGGGATAACTCTGATTTTTCGTACTAAATTTCGTATTTTTCGGTTATTTTTGACGGAAGGGTTGCAACAACTAATTTTTTGGCGATAATTATATTTCAAAAAAAGAAATGAAATGCTTTCTCTAATGGAAAATAACATAAACATTTCGAAAAAAACCCTGTTAATTCATTGATAAATAATGATAAAAAGAAAAAAATCCGTTTAATGCAAAATAATATTATGAAAGGAAAAAAAAAATTATCTTTCACGAAAAAAAAAAAAAAAAAAAAAAGAATATTTATAATATTTAAAAAGTAACTCAATATGAAAGAAAGTTTTGAAGTGACACAATATTTGGCTATTTATTTCTTTCGAGCCAGATTAAAAGAAAACAACATATCAAAAATTTCATTAGGTAAAACATAAGTATTTTTTTCGTTCTTTTTTTTTAAATATTTTTAAATCTAATTTTACCGTTAGGTGTTTTACAGTAGAAACTCGCAGAATTATTTTTTTTTTTTTAAAAAAAGGCTCTAATTGTTATTTGTATGTTGTTTGTTCAATCGGGTGTTTCAATCTACTTTTGTCGCCAATCAATGCGATTCTAAACCAAAAAAAGCACAAGACGGAGCGATGTTCGCAAGCACTATTTCTTCTCTCTCTTTTAATGAGTAAGAGCATTTTTAGGAAAACATTTTACATTTAACTTAAATACATATATAGCAGTTAATACCACAAAAATGAATAATACAGTAAAACCTCCATAACGGACACTCCCGAATAGCGGACACCTCTATTTAACGGACAGTTTTCCAATCCCCACTCCCAAAACCTAAATTTTTGTATGTTTAACCTCTGAATAACGGACATTCCAAATAGCGGACACTATTTTCGGCGATAAAGAGTGAAAAAGTATTTTTTAACAAGAAAAAAAGAAAAAAAAGTAAAACGGTCTCTAAATTTATCAGGGCAATGTGTCACGAATTTTGTGATCACAGATAAATGCAGAGGATGGGCTGAGGAAATTTCTCCTTTACGTTCACTGTTGAATTCAGGGAGTTGCCTGGGAGGGACAGCTCCCAGAGCATTCAAATGTATATGTCCCCCCGGAGGATTTTGTGATTTTATGTTTTTAATGAACAAAAAGTGTAATCCTTATCCCCGCTCGGAATTCTATAATGACCAATAACATCACATTGAAAAATAAATTACACGTAATCGCAGGCAAAAGTAAGCTTAATAATTTTAATTTCTCATTAATCATATAATAGATGTTTTAGAACATACAAATGCCAATTAATGAAATATTAAGCATTTCATAGCCATTTTTGTATCTCTGAGGTTTTCCCAATAACGGACACCTCCGAATAGCGAACAATTTCTGTGTTCCCGAGGTGTCCGTTATTTAGAGGTTTTACTGTATTTAAATTTTAGGGTAGATGTTTTTCCACATACATGGATATTGTAAAATAATTTAACTGCAACTTTTAATTTTTTTTTTTTTTTTTTTTTTTTTTTTTTGGCACAAATATCTCATACGCACTACGTTGGTGCGATTTGTCTCTTACGCCAATACCATATATACATCTGGGTAATTAACTGACGCCAAAGTGTCATTATTTTGCTTGATATGGCAACCCCGATATTATTGTCTATTTATTAATAAATTTTCTATTTAAAATTTTTTTCTTTTTTTTTCCCAATTATATAAACTATTTTAATCTAGGCACATTTGTCATACATGCGCCACATTTGCGCGACTGCAAGAAAATGGCGATTTTATGCCTCACTTGGTAACCTGGCCGTTGTTTATTTATTAATAAATTTTTATTTTATTTTATTTTTTAAAGGATATAAATAGTTTTGTTTTATAATTATTAACTAAACTTTTTAAAATTTATTGTTTTTTTCTATTTAAATTAACAGAAAGTAATTGTAAACTATATATGTAACTGGTATTTGAAAACAAAATTTTCTCCGAATCGGCATCAGAAGAAAAAAAAAACAAACAAACTCGCCAATGTGGTGCGTATGTGTCACGTATAATTTTTTTTCACTATACTACAGTATTTAAACATGCTGTATAAATAACGATTATCGTTTTTTCCAAACATGTTTGGCATAGATATTATATACACATTGAGGTATCTGACTATCGCCAAAACGGTGTTATTTTGCCTGATATGGTAACCCAGTAATTGTTGTTTCTGTATTAATAAATTGTTTATTTACTTTCAATTTCTTTTTAGAAATTCTATAAATTGTTTTGGGCTATAGTAATTTTTTTTATTTATTAGCCTCCGATGCTATTTCTTTCAGACAAGCTAAAAAATGTCGTGTCATCAGCCCTGAATTTTCTACTCAACCGATTTTGATAATTATTTTTTTAAATGAAAGCTATTTATTTGTAGTTGTGCCCATTTTAGCTATTTTTTTAATTTATTTCCATTTTTATATTTTATTTTTAAGTTTAAATGCTTTTTACGATATTTCTTAAAAATAGTGGCAACTCAGTTTAGCTTTTCTCTCGATAATAAAAATTTATTTTCCAAAATGATTGCGTATAATTATACACTAATTGAAATAAAAAAAATATATTTTTTTGAGAAATAATATTAATAATGTAAATAAAATAACAGAAAATAATTTATGATAAAAATTAATGTCTAAAGAAATATGAGAAAAATTTCAAATGAGGTAAATTATGACATTCAGCAACCAGATAAATAGGAATTAAAATATTATTACAGATGCCTTTTTCATATTACTAATAACAGTAACTTTTAAAAAACATTTGAAGAGAAAATGACGTCACTATTTAAAACATAGCATTTTTACTCATAACGATATTACATTTCAATATTTTTTTTCATTATGGACACTGAGATTGCGATTTTACTTTCAGATGACTTCAGTTAGTGAAAATAATGTCATAGTAAAAATGATTTTTTTTAAATAAAACTGTTTTTCTGTGAGTGCATATAAAATAAAATTTCTGGGTTTTGCCGGCACTCAGATTACAATTTTAACTGAAGATGTGCGAATATTTGTATGCAAAATTGTAACTGGCAAATTTGACATTAAGTTTGGAAATATATTTATTATATATTGGTTCAATAGTGTAATTACTTTTGCTTTTCTTTAAATCAAATCGATCGGGTCTTTTAAACATTTCATTCGTCGAATTCGACGGGATTCCACTCGTTTTATTGTTAAAATGCATTTTCCCTTTTCTCAGAGTCTATAAAAAAGCATTTAAACTAAAGAAAACAATCCGTTTTTGATGATTATAATCAATGAAGAAGTAGCACGTCAAACTGTATCTCTTTATTATCCCGCAATTCCAATGTCTCAGAGAGAAATTGCTAATCAATTAGGTATTTAACGCCGTTCTGTTTGCTATTATATTGATTAATACAAAAAAATGAAGTTATTTCATTGCATTCTAAACGGGATCGCCCTTCTAAAAAACCTCTATCGATTTTTTTTTTCTAATTGGAGGCGAAACTGAATTCTGAAATGGCAGAATCTACATTCAACTTGTTAATATTTTCGTTTTAAAATAACGAAAATAATTTTTAAAAATGCACATTTCTTCGCTATTCTAAAACGAGGATTTCGCCGCATTGGTATTGGAAGGAAATCTTGCAAATCCGGGTTTGTGCCGGAGTTTTTTTGTGAAATATGATATTTTCAAATGTAAATTGAGTGCTACTTGATTAACACGTCGGCCAGTTTCGCTAAACTATTCAAATTTACATAAATTCATTTTAAATAACGAAAGAACAATAAACATAAATAAAAAATACAAATTAAAAGTCGAATTAAAAAGCACTTATGACGTAAAAAAATACGTGTATCACGTGTAATATCAATTGCTATCATACTTACGATCATCGATTATTGTCATTTATTCCTATAATCTGCTATTAATTTTTTTCTCGACAGAATAAACAAGTAGTACCGTACATTGTACAAACTCCAGTTAATATTACAAAAATAGAGCTAAATAACTAAATTTAGGTGCAAATGCACACACCCATGTTGTAAGAAAGAGGCACAAATGTCATATATGCACCACGTTGGGGTGATACATTTCTGGCACCACTTTAACGGAAGCTTCGTTTTCAAATGACAGATACATTTCTATTTTCTATTTTACTTTTCTATGCATAGAGCATAACATTTTGTATCATTTTAAAATGCAAACGAAAGTAAATAATAATAATACTAATAGTAATTCATTAATAAATTAAAAACAAAGTTGGATTACCATAAGAGGCATAAAATGTTCATTTTGTTTCAATCACGCCAACGTAATGCGTATATGACATCTGTATCAAAAAATGAATTTCACACATTCAAAAAACATTCACCTTATTTTTCTAAGGAAAACTCTAACTTTATTTATTCTGCTGCATTCCAAAAACGGAACACTGTAATAGATTTGTCAAGAGCAGATGTACGTTGCGAAATATAATATTGATAGAGGATGTATTAAGGTTTCCACAGATACCCATATTCTCAAGTTGAGAGATTTAGAGTTCAAAAACTATCAAATGAAAATGAATCACTTGAAAATTGTTTAAATTCAATGGTTAATCTCTGCGATCATAATGCTCGCTATTTTAGAAGTTTGGTGAATAGACAATATTTAAATTGCTCTTTTCATAATTGCCTCATTTATCTATCAAACTCTACAATAAAAATTCAACTGAAATATTTTTTTCTTAAAAGCCCGAATTTTATCGAATGCATAAGCTGATACAACAACATAATATTTTATTATTATTTTAATATATTTTGGCGTCAACGGGCTTCGATTCCATTGTTGTTGTTTTTATTTTTGGCTCAGTTTTGTTTTTTCTAGCTCTCTGAATTTTGCACTGATGAAGAATCTCGACAGTAGATTCGAAACAGCTGTTTGCTAACTTTTAATGCATTTTTGGTGCATGTATAATCGTTGGTTTTCTATCTTTAAATACAATGGCGTTTTGTATACAATTTGTATACAATTGGCGTTTTCAGAAATGTGGAAGATCATTCGAGGTGAAGTTGCTTTAAAAAACACAATCATATTCAATATTTTGTTTGATTCATGTTTTGTTTTGAAAAATAGACCAGCGCAGCGGGGTTAGCCTGCTAGTTATTATTAAAACAATAGTTAGACCTGTGACAAAAATAATTAGCACCGGGAGGGAATTTACCATAAGTAAAAACAAGACAGTATAAAAGTTTTTTTTAAATACACATTTTGCATAATTATTCTGAATTGTTGATAAAAATTGCTTCAGTGATATTTTTTATGTCTGTATTCTGGTAATTCTTTAAATAGCACATAAAATAGTAGAAGGTTTTAAACATTTTTTTCTCCCTCCCAAACAGCTAAACTCCCCTCCTTCGAAAAATTGAATTTCAAGCCCTGCAGAAATGTGTGATCTGTACTATTATGTTTGCATACTTAGAGTTTCAGGATAATTCCTCATGTGTTTTTCTAGATATTTAACAAACTGTCTAAAATCGCAAGTGGCCGGTCATCTTTGGCCATATAATGTATACTTTTAAATGAGTAATACATATATATTATGTAAATATGCAAAAAAAAAAAAATTAAAATTCGGGTGGGTTGGATTTTTGTCCAAAAACCCAGGTTTTTGCCAGTCCTGGCCACCACACTTTCCTGATTTAAGCAGATGTCTTTCTTTGGGGTGCACTGAAAAGTGCCGTGTACGCAACAAAAGCAAATTAGATCTACAGGCAGGTTCATTGGAGAGTAATGTGTGAAGTAGAGATGGGAAATTTAGTTATTTTTGGTTAACAGGTTACATCGTTCCACTCTTTTACAGGTAACAGGTTCCAACAACCTGTTATTTTTATAACAGGTAACTTATGGTATTTTAATTAGAAGTCATTTCAAACAAAATGTTTTAAATAATTTTTTGACGTAATTATAAATACTATTTTCTACGACGATGAATCAAAATCAGTTTGGGATTAAAAATTTAATTAATTCACTCATTTTAACTCCGAAAGTTTCGAGCATGCAAGAATAAATTTTTATTGTTTTAGTTGTTAGAGCGTGGAGAAACTTTTTCGAAATAAAGCTTATAGAACACAGGCATTGGCGAGTGATTTTTCAACATATACCATAATGTAATGGAATTATTTTGAGTGGCCCTGCAAATATACCAAAAAAGAAAAAAAAAAAACCGCACTCCCTTTTCAATACCGAACATGCCATACTTAATCCCACTAACATATACATCCATTTCATGACAATCGCACTATATTTACGCAAGTTAGAGCGCAGGACAGATAAACCGAATCCATAAACATTTTTCAACTGCGCTAGTAAGTATTAAAAAGGAAAAATTTGATCCGCGACTTAATATCAGCGATGTCTATCAACGCATATTCAAAGGGGCTGTCCATAAATGATTATACGTTTTTTTTGTTTTTTCAATATTTTTGTTCCCCTTCCTCCCCTTTGTCACAAATTGCCACACTTCACCTTACCCCCCCCCCCTCCCCCACCTCCTGTTCTTGTCACATGTCACGATATATTACATAAACATGTACTTCAGGTTCAGAAACAAAGCACTACGTTATAGATCATATTTCAAACTTTATTTTTTAACTGAGTGTTTTAATGCTATTCATAACCATAACAATAAAAATGATTCATGTACTTTTTTTGTTTCAAATAATGTTAAGATTCACTACAAAAACATAAATAATATAGAATAGTAATAAAATATTAATATGAAAGAGCAACTGAAAATAATAGCATTTTGAAATTTGAAATAGAATTTAATATATTAGTTTTTTAAATCATATGCTTACTTTATGAACACAAAGTACTTTATTTTTAAAATAACTTCTAATTTAATCTGCTTATTTTTAATGCTTTTATTTTAACCAAAATGTGTGACGTCACATTTCTTCTTGCCCCCTCCCACCTCCTAGTCATAAACTGTCATAGTTTCATGAATCCCCTAGACCCCCCCTTCCCCCTCTAAGCGTGACATCATTTGTGGACGACCCCAAAGTTATTTTTACAAGAACGCAAAAATATTATTTATATACTTTTAATCGAATGCAATTCACTGAAACAAATTTCGTTCGTACAAATATGCTTTTTAAATTAATTATAACTGTACCAAAATTAAGTTATTTCGCAAATTGTAGGAGACTATTATCTTTTTTTCTTTTTTCTACCCAGCGAAATAAAATAACAGAAATCTTTTAAACACAAATAAAAAACAAATATAATAAAAATATTTGGCCAAAAAACAAAATTTATAGTGCCAAATCCCCCCCCCTTCCTCTCCCTAAAACAAAATTCCATGAATAATATCCCTTTTTAAAATTCAAATACGACTAAACTTCCCATATCTTTCATTCAACTCTCGCAATATCAACACATAATCTTTCCCTACTTGAAATCATTTTTTACCACTTTTTTCATTTCCATTACCATAATGCGATAATTTCATCCCACCAAACCATAAAGAATAAACAAACACTTTTAATCAAATGTCATTCACTCAGACAAAAATTGTTTATTCTGCTATATTTATTATCAGTTTCTTTTTTCAATTTGAAACTAGGGATGGGCATTCCAGCTCCTTTTGAAAAAACGAAAACGAACCGTTCCGACGAAATTTGGAACTGTTTTTTTGGAACGGGTCACGTGATCTCGAAACGAACGAGGAATGAAGACCTGTTTCAGTTTCAGTGACATTCTGGAACTGTTCCAGTAACAGACAGGGCTGATTGTTGGGTGTTTTCTTGTTCCTCAAAGGGGGAAAAACTTACGAATAGCTTACTAATAGGGGAGTTAAAGTTGGGAGGGTGACATTGTGACTGAGAGAACACTTTCAGGGGAAAGTTGATTCCCCCTTTTGACGGATGTGGGTTGGACAAAGCTGTCTACTGCAAATTCTTAAGAAATTTGTTAGTCAAGGGAAGACGGGAACATTTTCCGAGAAGCTTTCAATAAAAGACTTGAAAATGCGACTGAATGCAAATAATATATATATATTTTTTATTTAATAATTGAAAACAATTTTGTCGGAGAACATTATGATACGTTTTATCTTTTTCTTTTAATTATTAATTACGAATCATTTTGCGTTGAAAACTGGTCTAATTATTTATGAAAAACGTAAGATGCTGAATTTTAATTATTTGTTGTAATTATTATTTTAATTTACGCTGAATACTTATCATTTAAAACTGGATTTTATGTACATAATTGCACATCACGAAATATAGTATAAAACATTGCGTATGTCATAACTAGTGAATTCACAAGTTTGCAGTTTTTATATTTTTAATTACTAACTTATGTTAGTAATTAGAATGTTGTTTCAGAAACCTGCAAGTCTTGATTCTTCAGTGGTTTAGTGCAGGGAATAATAATACACGGATTCAAATTTAAAAAAAAATTCGATTTTAATAAAAACAAGATTATTATTATTATTATTATTATTGTAGTATATTTATACAATACTGGAAAAAACAATGTAGAAATACAAATCATGAGTTTTAATACAAACAAGCTATTGAGTTATATTTAGAACTATATAGATCATTAAATTAACTTTGGAAATAATTCTTTCTTTAAACGTTTAATCGCATAAATTATTTTTAGAAATAACAATCTAAATTATTCCAAAATATAAAATTTCATAAAATTTTTATTGTACCTCTTCTTCGTATTTAAAATTGAGATTAAAAGTTAAATTCGGGGGGGGGGGGGATACAAGTAAAGTCTTGCATTTTTCATAATGTACCAGACCCAGGCCCAAAAATTCTATTTAAATTTACTTGACCAGAATCGGATTTAAAATTATATATATATATATATATATATATATATATATATATATATATATATATATATATATATATAAGACCGTTAATAGTAAACAACATAAACCATTTGAAATTAACTATTGAATTTAATAACCTATATCACACAGAATATGAAAGGAAAAAAGAATAATATGAATACAAATGGAATTTGTAGAATCAAAGCAGAATCATCAGGTCCCAAATACTTTGGAACTACAAATGGAGTGTGTGGTAGAGGTCTGCACGGGCCGGAATTTCCAGGCCCGGGCCCGGCCCGTAGGAAAATTTTTTTGGCCCGACCCGGCCCGTTGTGAAACTCAAAAGTTCGGCCCGGGTCCGGCCCGGGCCGTTTAAATTTTTATATTTTAGGCCCGGCTCGGCCCGTTTTGGCCCTTTACAATTTCTACGATTTTTAAAAAAATCAGATTTTTTTCATATAATTAAGATTTCTTTAAAGAATACTGCATACATATCTATGGAATGATTTAAAAGATATTTTACAGGAAATACACATTAGCAACATTAGAGGTTACTAAGATTCTTAGGCTTTCAACAATGAAATAAAGATTCATCTAAAAGTTAATATGGCTTAAAATAAAAGAAAAAAGAAAGAAAGTTAAAAACATCGTAACTTTTGAAGCTGTTTAATAAAAGAAGATTTCTAAAAATATTTCTATATCATTTTATTAAAGATTTTAAATCCAAATTCATTCGTTAATTCAAATATGCGCTTTTTGATACATTTCTAAATTCATTTTTTTCCCTCAGAAACGCATAGCAGGTATCTTTATTCAGAAACCATATATTCAAATGGCATTATCCGTTTTTTGATACAAGCAATTTAAGAATACTGAAAGGGAATAAATTATTGTTATAATTAGCGTTTTCTATAGAATTTCCGGAAGCGATAGGATGGGAAGGGAGAAAAACCTGCAACCATTTGAGAAACTATTGTGTCTGAACAAGGTTATGCAAGTATTTTATTCACCAAAAATGAAAAATGCTATTCGATTTCAAATGCTTCAATAGTCAGTCTTATCACTTTTATATTTTTACAATTAAAAATTAATCTGAAAATGTGTCAAATTTTCGCGTTATTGAGAAATTAATTTAAAAACCATCAAATATTCGCGTTATTGAGAAATTAATTTAAAAACTATCAAGAAGTATATATCCAAAGATTAATCTAACATAAGTTCTTTATCGCTGTTAATAATTTTACAAATCATGTTGTCTGCCCTACAGGTCTTGAGAACAATTAAGTCTTGTTCCGGTCCGGCAAGTCTATACGTAGAAAAATAATGCAAACTTGATCTCGGCCCGGTATGAGTCAGCTAAAAAAATATTAAACACACAATTTAATTGTCCGATGCCGATCTCACACTGCACAAGTTACATTTTTATATTGATACTGTCAAACTAGTATGGCTCGTGACGCACATTTATATTTATTCTCGTTAAAACCATTTGCGTTGAAAATAGATCATATTTTATCGTTTCTGCTGAACTCTTCAAAACGGGCCGGCAGGCCCGAAAATTTTTTTATCGGCCCGGCCCGTTGAGAAAATTATTCTGATTTATATGCCCGACCCGATTTATATGTCTGAT
>CAXHSM010000554.1:0-60849 GCA_964019185.1 Maratus speculifer | reverse complement strand
TTTGAAATATTGTATTCAAGGCGAATTTTCTCTCTGGGAAAATTTCCTTGCATTAATATGTCAGTGTAATTTTTTTTTCGATTTAATTTTTTTTTTCGAAACTTTGTTTTTCTTAAAAAATTACAGTAAATATTTGATATTTCCCAACGTTTTTTGAATGATCGACTTGCTTTTTTTTTTTAATGTATGTCTGAACCTTATCTAACTACTTCTTCAAGATTTCTTTAGATAAACCGACCAGCGTAGCGGGCGAAGGCCGCTATCTATACATATAATAAAACAGTAGGACCCGGTGTGTCTGTACATTGAAGATAATTGACAAAAATGGAGTCAGGGCGATAAAAGAAAACCAATGAAACACAAAAAAATTTTTTTGAATTTTTTGTCTGTCTGTCTGTCTGTCTGTCTGTCTGTCTGTTTGTTCGAGGTTATCTTCGTAACTACTGAATGGATTTTTATGCGGTTTTCACTAATGAAGAATGCACACTCCCGGGCAGTGTATAGGCTTTGTTTCATCAAAATCGGACAACAGACAAAAAAGTAACAAAAAGAAACAAAAGAAACTATTAGGTGCGCTGCTCACGTTTTTTAGTACATAACGTTTTTTAGTACATATAAAATCCAATAGATGTCACTGTGCGATTTTAAAACGCGCTATCGTTATGTTTTCGCCAGTCTACTTAAGTATGAGAAAGTTTCAAGCTGGCTGTCGTTCCATGTGGTTTAGTCGGTAGAACGTCAGTGCGCCATACTGATGGCCCGGGTTCGATTCCCAGCATGGAATTTTTTTTCACTATGTTGGCATTAACGCCTATAAGCAATTAAAAGAATTTGAAATATTGTATTCAAGGCGAATTTTCTCTCTGGGAAAATTTCCTTGCATTAATATGTCAGTGTAATTTTTTTTTCGATTTAATTTTTTTTTTCGAAACTTTGTTTTTCTTAAAAAATTACAGTAAATATTTGATATTTCCCAACGTTTTTTGAATGATCGACTTGCTTTTTTTTTTTTTTTAATGTATGTCTGAACCTTATCTAACTACTTCTTCAAGATTTCTTTAGATAAACCGACCAGCGTAGCGGGCGAAGGCCGCTAGTATATAATATATGATATTATGATAAGGGGCCTTGATTTTGATATATAGCTACTCCTCCCGCTGGACGACAATTTCTTCTGAAACTCGCAACAAAGTTGAAATTCGGAATCTCAATTATTTCATCGTTACCCATATGAGTTTCTGATAAAATTAGCACATTCATTTTTTTAACAAGAGCGTCAATTGCTAGATCATCTACATGCGCACGTAAGCTTTGATAGTTGAATGAAAAAATAGACAATCTATTATTCTTAGAAATAAAATCTAGAAGTGTTTTGGTGATAGTTTGCAAAGGATTTTCACGTAATCGTTTTAATTCAATTGATAAATCTTGTCGATGAGTTGTTGACCTCTTTTGATTTTTTGTTGCGTCTGACTCTTCCACCTGTGCGTTTCCTACTCTGCCATGATGAAATTTCCAGCTCGTCCTTGCGTTTTCTTCAGTGACTAAAAACAAACCTTCTATACTAGTTACTCTTGATAACGCAACTTACCCCAATTCTCTTGAATGAGAACGATTGTATTCATAAACAATAGCATCGAAAGTACCTCCTTGGGATTTGTGAATTGTCATTGCCAAAGCCGAAATCAGCGGAAAATGTTTTCTTTTTGCCACTATAGTTTTATTTTTGTTGAGTGGTATTGACGATGTTTGTAAAGAAATTGGAACAGCGTCTTTGTCGATTTCCAAGCGTGCAATGTCGCTTCTAAATTTTGCTACACGTTTTTGACCAACGGATTTTGAAAATTTGAACCAAAGTCTTGTGATTTCATCATATTTATCATATTCTATGAGTAGTAATTTCCCTACAGTGCCATTAGATAAACCATCAGCTACATCTATGTTTATATTTATCATATAGGGTCGATTAGAAACTAGAACTAGTTCATAAGGTAATCCACCAGTCTCGTCCGGTTTCATCTTATGTAACTTCTGTCTTACAAAATTTTCTTGCTCTGCATTATGACAACCAATGAAAACATCCGATGCCTATGAAACAATTTTATTTTCAAAACTGTTCAAAACTGTACTGTTGTATTCGTTAACCTTATTATTTGTAAACATAAGTCTAGTTCCTTCCGGACATTCTGCTTGTGCGTGTTCTTTAGTTACAAATCTGGATTCTATCATATTTAATTCTTCTTCTGTTAGAATGGAACCATCACTGATTTTTGTCAAAATGGCAGAAAAGAGTCTATTTTCTTGGCGCATTACCTTCTTGAGTTCGAATTGATGAAATTTACGCCAAATTGATTCACCAGTAATTTTTTTTTAATTTGCTTGAAGATCGGTGTGGCTTTTACAGGGGGTAATTGGCGCAAATCTCCGATAAGGATCACGTCCAATCCACCAAAAGCCAGTGATTTGGTTTAAACGTTCATTAATTTGTTCTAATAATTCTGCTGAAACCATGCTTACTTCGTCAATGATAATAACCTTAATGAACTCAAATAGCGCTCTGTACTGATGAGCTTTTTCGATGTTCACTGGCAACAGCCTTGAGAGTGATATACTTAAAGCATTATGTACCGTTGTTCCACCTATGGCTGTAGCAGCTTTTCCAGTTGAAGCACATGCAATGTATGCGTTGAAAATTCCATCCGTGTCGGAAAATCTATTATAAATCTCCATGAGTGCTTTTATTACAAACGTTTTACCACTACCAGCTGGCCCAGTCAAATATATCAACAACAGTTTTTGCATTGGCTCGTCGTTGGATATTAAATGATGCATAGTGTGAAACAAAATTTCTCGCTGTTCCTCGTTTGCTTTGCGCATAAGCCCATAAAATTCTGGATAAGGTAAGATATTATCTTTCTTTCTAGCAATTGATCCGAGCTTATCAAACAACGCAAGTCGTAAATCATCATTTAAATCTGCGTTTGGATTGTTATATAATTCAGCGAATGGGATTTCATTGGGAATAAACTCAGGATGTTCATCCATTATTGCAATTATTTGTCTTTGTAAATTGCTAACACCTCTGTTAGTTTTGTTAACATATTCGACCACGTAAGCTGCACAAGAATATTCTTCAGTTATAAATTGGAAATCAGTGTTGGATCTGACGACGTTGAATATGAAGGGATTGAATGGATTATTCCACTTTTCACATGGTTCACGTTTAGGAAAAACTCGCGGTCTATTAATTCCTGCTCGAATAATGTTGACATATTCTTCATCTGAAGCAATGTTATTTTCATCGTAGAAAGATTGAAAACCACTGTATTCATATTTTTCCAAGTTTTTTCGGATTGAACTATATTTAGCCTTGTACTGCTGGAAACCATTTTCTGTATCTGGCATAGGCGTCAGAATCATGGTTTTCTTAACCGGCATAAACGGAGCTTCAAACCTACATTTTTGTTGTCGTCTCGATGCTATACCTTTATAGCAAGTAAAGGTATGCTTGTGAGTTTGTAATCGGATATCACCAGAAGCCTCGGCAGCAGATACTGATATCAAAAAATCGATAAGATCGATAGCTTTATTATAATCTTTGTTAAGAGCGTCTTCTGGGGCATTATCAAGCCAAGCTAAAATATGCGCGTGCGGACTACCTCGATGTTGAAATTCAATTCTTTTAAAGTAATGCAAAATCCTGTATTTTTTGAAAGGACTGTGCCTTTTTGATTGTAATATTTTTAAAATAATTCCGACTAATTTATTGAAGTATATAGCACATGTTACGGCATCTTCATTAATAAGAGTGCTTTTTTCAATAAAATGCAAATTTGCAGCCTCTTCAAACGATATATTCGCATTATTTTTCAAATTATGTAACATTTGTAATAATTTAGGCCATCCAATTTCATTAGCGCTTATAGTAAAGAAAACAGTTGGCTTGCCGTATTGACGAATCATAGCAAAAAGATCTCTTTTCCTTTCTGCCCAATAGTATGCTGAATTCGGAATAGATCGAAGGAATGCCAAATTAGGTTCAATGCAGCCGTGAATATAATCGTCAGATTGTATTTGCTCTTTACTTATTGCAATATCTTGGCTGACATGCTTGAATGCAATATGAAGAGAGTCCCTAATTCTAATTCTCATTATTTTCATAGCCATGTACAATAAGTGTTGAGGGGTTACTCCACGTCTATCAGATCTCCTTAATTCACTCGCAGCCATCATGAAGGGGTTCTTAAATTCTTCGCATTCTTCTCCGCATTCTTAAATTCTCTGAACTGCCCCAAGTATATTTGTGGAAAAGATAATTCTTCAGCATGTTCGTCAAATAACAAACTCTTTGGAGCATTACCTAAAAATGAAAGCAAAAGTAAATAATATATATTATGTATCTTCTTGTTCAATAAATTAAAGAAACATGAAGACAAAATAAAAATCTACCTTCGCCTGGAGCGATTCTCAGGTACATATCGTCGTTCCACATCAATGTTTGCTGCTGTGCGATTAAACTTTCCTCGATGGGTATTTGTTCTAAAATATCATTGTCGCCATCTTCATCAAATATGATTTCATCTTCAACGTCATAACTTTTATCGTTCAAAAAACCATCATCAACTAAAACACCGTAGGACTTGTAAAGAGGAGTATCTTTCAAATATCGTAACCACACTTTTATTTTTCTCTTGGTCACTATACCATACACGTAGCTAGATTTGTGAATTTTTTTCCTTTTAATGTGAACTGTTATTGCATGATCATCATCCACTTTTCTTGGTAACTGATGTATCATTGTGTTGACTTCAATTGGAACATTTATCACCTGCCCGTATATTCCATATTGACCGTGAACATGCCGAAGCCTTCGAATTTGCATAAATGGAATCCTTGGAGATATAAGTCTTTCGGTTATCAAGTCCAAAGGAAAGTCCTTAAGACAGTCTGGAAGTGGTGGATATTTAAATCCATTGTAAACTGATAGTGGTGGGATACGTTCCTTTTGAATGGCTGTAAAGCAAGTCGAACATATTTTTATTTTCAGTATAGCAATGTTTGAGAGCAATGTTCTTATAAATTCAATTTTTGGAGTTGCGTCGGTATTCTGCAAATATTTCAAATCTTTCTTAAACCACAGTCGGTCACAAATGTCACAAGCATAACCAAAGTCATTTTCAAATTGTCGATGAGCAGAAGAATTCTGTTGATAAGCAGAATATGTTTGAAGATGTATATTAGGTGGAGATGATTCAACAACTTGAGAACGAAAATGCCTTTGACGCACTCTATCTTCGATAGAATCGTTGTTAGGATGTCTTGATAGACTTGAAGGTACATCTCTCGACAATACATCTCCAGTTTGAGAACTACCGATAACTGGTGGAACATATGGCATACCTTCAGTAGACAAACCTGCAATTTGTGAGGTATGAATGACTGGCTGTCTATACAGCACATCTTTGGCGGATGGGCCTGTTTGCAAATTTGATGTTCTTTTTTTTTATCTCGATATCGCTTAGAATATTCTTTGTTTTTCAGCTTTTGATTTCTTTCATCTTCTTTGTTCTTTTCATCATCAGAGAAGTAAGGCGTAAAGTGCAGCTCACGAAGATCAAGATGAATCCAATTATCTGTATTATTTGCTACAAAATGACAGAAAATAGTATCTTCATTTTTTGAAATTACGTTGAAATAGTGATAATGCACACAAATATTTTGATTGTAAATTTTTGCAAACAAGTATAAACAATCCAAATCTCCATACTCATTGTTACTTGAGAGTATGTTATATACTTCCTGTGGATTGTGGCAAGAGTTTAAATAAGGTGAATCACGTAATTGTCTTCTTAAATCACAAGTCGAAATTTGAAGTTGCAGAACACGAATGAGTGAGTGGAAAAGACAATTACCATCACCTGGAATATCTGTAGTTCTGTGTAGAATGACTTCAGGGGTAATGTATTCGTGACTCTCTTCATATATACGAAGTTGTTGGGTGAGAAAGTGATTTTGTTCGAGCTGTTCATTTTCTGAATTTTGAGAAGCCCTGCACTGCACAACATTCTCTTGGTTTTGATTACTGTCCAATTTCTTTTTTTTTCTGCGAAAAAACAAAGAAATCGTAAAATAAAATACAGTAAAACCTCTAAATAACGGACACCCCGGGAACACAGAAATTGTCCGTTATTTGGAGGTGTCCGCTATTGGGAAAACCTCAAAGATCCAAAAATCGCTAAGAAATGCCTAATGTTTCATTAATTGACTTTTATATTCCTAAAACCTATATCATATGATTAATCAGAAATTAAAATTATTTTTAAGCAATAAAACTGAAACAAAATTGTGCACACCTTTATCTACTGTTTATTACATTCTTAAGAAAAAATCTGCAACAAAAGTTTACTTTTGCTACAAATTACATATAATTTGTTTTTCAATATGACGTTATTGGACTCTATAGAATTCCAGGCTGGAAGGAGGATTGCACTTTTTGTCTATTAAAAGCATAAAATCATAAAATCTTCCGAGGAGACATTGCAATGCTGAAGGAGATGTCCCTCCCGGGAAAATTGATTTCACACTAAATGTAGCGGATGGGGGAGATTTTCCCTAGCCCACTCTCTACATTTTGTGATCACAAAATTTGTGCCACATTTCTCTGATAAATTTAAAGGCCTTTTTACTCTTTTTTCTTTTCTTTTCTTTCTTTTTTTTCTGGATAAAAAAAAAATATTTTTCATTTTTTATCTCCGAAAATAGCGTCCGCTATTCGGAATGTCCGTTATTCGGAGGTTAAACATACAAAAATGTAGGTTTTGGGAGTGGGGATTGGAAAACTGTCCGTTAAATAGAGGTGTCCGCTATTCGGGAGTGTCCGTTATGGAGAAAACTTCAGAGATTCAAAAAGTGCTAAGAAATGCTTTATGTTTCATTAATTTATTTTTATATGTCCTAAAACCTCTATTATATAATTAAACAGAAATTTAAAATATTTTTTAATCGATAAAATTGAAATAAATTTGTGCACACTTTTATCCACTGTTTATTATATTCTCGTAAAATAATCGGTTACAAAAGTTTACATTTGCTTGCGATTACATGTAATTTATTTTTCTATGTGACGTTACTGGACATTGCAAAGTTCCGGGCAAGAAGGGAAGGATTGCACTTTTTGACCTTTAAAAGCATAAAATCTCAAAATATTCTTTGGTGACATTTCAATGCTGTGGGAGATATTCCTCCCGGGCAACACCCTGAATTTAGCACTGAACGTGGGGGGGAGGGGAGATTTTCCCCAGTTCTTTATCTACATTTATCTGTGATCACAAAATTTGTGACACGTTGTCCTGATAAATTCAGAGGCCTTTTTTTTTTCTTTTTTTTAATCTTTTTAAAACATACTTTTTCATCCTTTATCGCCGAATAAAGTGTCCGCTATTCGGAATGTCCGTTATTCAGAGGTTAAACATACAAAAATTTAGGTTTTGGGAGTGGGGATTGGAAAACTGTCCGTTAAATAGAGGTGTCCGCTATTCGGGGGTGTCCGTTATGGAGGTTTTACTGTAAAATAATAATAAAATATGAATCATATATTTATATTATAATATTTAAAATATGAAATTTAATTACATTTGCAAATCATCCAATTTCTTTTGGAACAATTCTTTTACATTTTTCTTTAAACCTTTTGTACGTTGATAATATACCCTTTGATTCTCACGATGTCTTTTTCTTTTTCCTGCTTCTTTTATTTCCTTCGAATCTTTTTGCTCCAAATTTTTTTTTACGCTGACGAAATGCCCTTTGGTATTCTCGATTTCGTTCTTTTTTTCTTTCTCTGAAAAATGGAGATTATTTATTATTATCTTATTTCATTTATTTTTATTCGAAATTATTTTTTTGGTAAACCTACACCGCAAATGGGCTTATTGTGGTGTCATGAAAATGTAGTTTAATGCTATAAAGTATAAACATATTACAAATATTACATCTATTATGTGTAAATACAGACTCGATCGAAACCTAATCTTATTATTAAAATTGTATTTATTACTATGATTATTATTCGTTTTTTTACGTTTTATAAGGGACCGTTCAAGTATTACGTAAGCACTAAAGGGGGAGGGGGGAGTCCAGAGTCTGCTTATTTTTTCTGACAAGGGGGAGGGGGGAGTCACGACAATTCTTACGTAAGCATTAAACAACAAAGCAACTGCAGTTCAAATTCAACAAGCAAACAAGGACCGGAAACCTGCAATACCCCAGGCCACTGTTCCAGTGAAAACCTTATAACAGACAATGTTGAAACATGGGTTCAAGGATTCTGGACATCAGATTAAAATATGAGCACCAAATTGAACTCCAACATTTGTATGATTTATGGCAAAAATTTTAGTTATGATGCCTAAGTAAGTTAAGACTTCTTGTATATCTTGTTTTATTGTTCAAAGTGATAAATAACAATATATTTAAACCATTTTGTATTCTGTGGTTTGTTTAATGCAATTAGCAACAATATATTAAAATGATTTTATATATTTTGATATCATAATCCCTATATGCCTATATAAATTTGTAGGATTAATAATGTAATTGATTGGCAACTTTTTATAAGTCAAGAAGTATTGATGTATAAACTGTCATAAAATCTTACGTAAGCAAAGGGGAGGGGGGTCTAACATTTGCTTATATTTTCTTACAAGGGGGGGGAGGGGGTACGAAATGACGAAAAATATGCTTACGTAATACTTGAACGGTCCCTAATGCTCAGCTTATAGCTGGTTTTCTTGACGGCAGTTACGGGCTAAAGCCAAGTAAGAGTTTTTCATCTAGTATATTTATAAAGTACTCACTCATTTTCTTTCACTACTTCATCATCACTTTTTTCATTAATAGATGCACTTTGTTCAATTTCCATAATTTAAACAATTCACATATACGAATACACAACAGTCAAGTCATCAGCTGTCACCATCCTTGGATACGCGTGGCACGCTGTACATAAACACACACGGACATTCGCGCAAGCGCCCTGTGCCGCCTAAACAGAGCAGCACACTCAGGCACGGTAGAAAGAGAGGGAGATACTAGTTCCTCTCCCTTCCCCTCGATCTTACGCTTTTTCGATCAGCATCACGTGACCCTGACGCGAGTTTGGAAGTTTTTACCCATACAAAAAGTGCTCAGCGCCGCTAAAGAAGTTTTCACTTCAAAAAAACTATTTTTATAAAACTTAGTTGTCCAAATTATTAAACTTAAATCGCATATGTAATCAGTAAAGTATAACAAAGATAAGTTATTATGATGAAATTATCAATTGAGGCTCGTATGTTTGGTATAAAGCAAATGAAAAAAATAATTCCAAATTGACATGATCATAGAATTCCCATGTGAAATCTAAACCCGTCATAATTTTCATACTGTCGAAATTTACATACGCACTTCTCAGTATTTTAATTTGATCATTTTAAAATCATTTGCTTTTTTTTTTATATAAAAAGACGTTATTTGCATCCGCTAAAAGCATTCCATTTTTACGGATCCAGTCTTAAACAACATCTATAGAAAAGTTTGGATATGATGTCATTAGGACGGAATATTACACAAACGCAGCAAAAACAGTATTCAAAACGCTTCGGAAATGTGATGATTCACAAATCTTCACTTCTCTATTTATAATAGCTCCATGTTTTATCAGAAATCATTCATTTGCATATTTTTTCAAATTTGGAAAATATTGCATACACGCGGATAACTAAAATTGCACTCATTTAGCTTTCTGATACGAACTGAATAAATGCGGTGAAGTCACTCGAATATTATTTAAAATACATTTTTGTGAAGAGAAACTGTTGTATCCTTTGTAAATTAGGTTTTCAGTAAACTAAAAAAAAACATTTAATTGATGAATAAAAACAAATTTCATCGGATTTTATGTCAGACGATATCTTTTGACATGATATTTTTACCTAATAATAGAGATGGGCATTATTTAACATAACAGGATAAATATTCGTAATATCAACCAAAAACTTATTATTCAGTAACAGATTACCAAAAAGTCCCTGTTAATTTTGGAACGCCTCGTGTGATAAGCATTTTAAAAGAAGAAGCAAATAGCAAGGCTAAATATTATTTTAGGAATGAATATTTATACATTAATAAAAGTTTAGTTATATAAAATCTATTTCCTAGCTTATAAATCTATTTGAATTCTAAGACAAAGAATTTCTATTACTGCAAAAAATAAAATCCCCAACAGCATTAAAACGCTTTTGAAACACAGAGAGAGAAAAAAGTGCCTACGCACAAAGAAAAACTACCAGACTTTCCTTTTGACGCAACACTATCCTACTACGACTCTCAGACATTAAAAATCCTTTTGGTCTAATCAAGTGAGCCAATCACATGAATAATTGTCCGTTTGCTATCTCAAAAGTTCACGTATTAAAATCTCTCAAAAGCTATTGGTTATTCATTATTCTATGGATATTTAAAACACCTGGCTTCGGTTTTTCCCCAAAAATTCATTTATCGTTTGAATATTTTTATAACGCTCACAGTTACAAAGATTAAAGCAATAAATATGTTTTTAGAATATCGAAAACTATATTTATTGAAAAAAATGAGTGGAATAATAAAAACTGTATTTATCGAACAAGTAGATGGAATACTGAAAATGAAATGGGGGGGATGTGTTTTTATTCAAGCGTATGTATTTAGTGAGTGACGCTTGCAGATTATTAAAAAGCAAGGAGTTAATGTCTTCCATCTTTGGTCATAATTTTAATGGGAAGGAATATGCGATTGAAAAAAGGAATTAAAAGATATACGGATTTAATTGTTGATAGAAAGCTGTTTTATCGCATGGGAGAAAATCTTTGGTTGGTGTAGTTAGATAAGAAAACGGTGGCAATCTTTGACTTTGAATATTTAAAAGGGATATTACTTTGTACTCATATGATTTGGGGAAGGGGGGGGGGGATATTCTGGCGCTATGATTTTTTTTTAATAAAGTGTTTATTACTGGTTTTTATTATTATTATTATTTTGTCATTATTGCGTCATTAGAAAATAAGAACTCGAAAACATTATTTTCGTAATTTTATTTTACTGAAAAAAAAGAAGAAAAATAGCCTGGTGATGGCAGCACCATGCGAAAAGGGGGAGGGGCAAGGGGGCGGTCGGCCCGGACGCGGAAATTTATAGGGCACCAATTTTTTTACTACCAACGTCATTTTTTGGCCTGTCACAACTTTTTTGGTGGGGTGGGGGGGGGGGGTAATGCACATAAGAAATTTGTTGGATGAATGACATTTGATTAAAAATGTATAAGTAATGTTTCGTGTTCTTGTGGGATAAGCTTTGAATATGTGTTGACAGATATTGATTCGGGGATGTCAAAATTCGAAATTCAAGTCAAGGTACCAACGAATAAAGATCATTTTTTTTTACAAATTGCATTGTTAAACCGGTGTTATTTTTTATGGAAGATATTTCTGATCGTTTATAAAAAGTTAATTTCTAAACCGCCAGTTTTAGAGGCATTGTACCAACTGCAAAAATGTTTTAAACTTTCTTCTGCATCATATAAATATCAATTTACATTAAAATAATTATTTTTTAAATTGTTAAGAAATTACATATTTTATACAGTGTTAAATAAGTTTATAACTTTTATTTAAAAAAGTTTCTATGCGTTTTAACAGATAAAACAGCATAAAACTTCTACGGGTAAAACTTAGTGAGTTATGATACTTATGAAATTTCAACGAGGAAAAATGCATTTTTAGTGCAAGAAAACGATAATAATGCGTGAAATGCAAAGCATCATAGCTAACTAAGTTTTTGTCTTGCAAAAATTAAATTTTTAACATCAAATTTATTTTAAAGATGTATGTTTATCTGAACTAAAACAGAGTCTACACTTATATATCAAAATCATTCAAGATATCTTAATTAAAGTCCCTCTAATAAAAATGTCTGTTGACAGCATATTCTCATTGATTAGTTATTACGTTACAAAAATAATAGGTTGTAGAAACCTATTACCTGTGAATGTGTGGAACGATGTAACCTGTTAACCAAAAATAACTATATTTCCCATCTCTACCTAATAATAACACATTGCTCAGTGGTGCACAAAACAGGAATTTTAATATACATTTGTACATATTAAAATAAAATAAAACTTTCAACGTTTCGCGCCGGCGCGAAACGTTGTTATATAATTATAATGTGGCAATTTTAAATACAGTGTTTTATACAATAAAATCTGTAAAAATGCAATATGTGGATACTAAAAGCCTAAATTAAAAAAAAAAAAAAATCATGTAAAACTGAATATTTGTTTGGTTCCATTCGATTGCATCTTACTATGTTTGATTGCTTTTTCGAAAATCATTTGTAAGTAAGGGTGTATTTCGATCCAAACTGCTTATTTTCGCATTTAATTTTGTATTCATTTTTGTACTCAAATTCATCAGACTGACAGATTCTCTTATTCAGAAACTATACAAGGTGCCGTAAAGCTCGATATTGTGATAAAGGCAGAAAATAGTGTGAAAAATGCTGTCAATGTGGGCGTTGTGAACCGAATTTTCCGAAGCGGAAAAGCTGGAGACGAAAAAAAGGACCGAAAAGCTGGAGACGAAAAAATCATGCTCAAGCAATGATTGTTTATCTATCAAATTCTAATAAATGGAGCAAAAAATAAGATCATACGACACCTTGTCCATCTCTTCGAAAATCACTCCAGCAAGTTTCACGTTTCTATTTTTAAAAATGAGTCTGAAATTCTATCAGAAATTTTCGAGGTGTTGAAGGTGGAAAAGCATGTTTTCGAGTACACCCTTAAACATATATTTCTTTTAATTTGGGGGAAAGCTTCATTCCTGACCAGTCCTGTGTTAAAACTAGGTCGATTATTAATAATGTAAAAGTTTCAGAAATCACCATTATTCAAAAAATAGCTATCTGTTTAGGAAATAAATAATAAAAATCAGTAAAACTTAAATTTACCGGAAAACTGAGAATGCTATTCGATTTTTTTCCACTAATAATAGCAATGATAATAAATGAATTCACATTTGTGTCAGAAATATAAACATTGTACTTTAAGAACATGCTTAACTAAAGGAAAAATATGTACATTTTTTACCGTCGACTGCATCATCTTTTTCCATCCACTTTTTCATAAATTTGCATCATTTCTCCGCTTCATAATTTCTTTTTCTGTTCTGTTCTCTGTAGTAAGATCCTGGTTTTTTGTTTTTATGTTTTATTTCAGTCATCACTCATGACTGAATTTCTTCTCTCTGGACGACTACGAAAGACAGCTTTTTATTTTTATTTTAAAAATTGAACAAAAAAAAAAAAAAAAAAAAAAAAAAACCCGCTAGTCTTGAAAAGTCGGTTTATTAGCTTCAGTACAATCTGACAACACTAGACAACAAAGATGTATGTAGTGATGCCCGGAAATTATCTAACCTCACACAAGGAAGGACATAAGAAGGGAGTTAAAATAGTTAAGGTCAGATGACCCTGTCGAGCACCACCAACCTTGGATTAAAATAAGGGGAGAGTTTTTCTCCGAAAGATCAAATTACATGTAGTGATCGAACAAAGTCCATTTCCGGAATGTGTTCTTGTTTTCGCACTGGGGATAGCGCCTGGTAGTAAAAGTCTCAAATGTAATGGATCTCCTATATTTTTTTGAAACCATAATTTATTTTCTTATAAATTTACAATAATATTAATTCCCAATCACGTTACTGTTATTTCATTATTTTTTCTTTTTTTGTGTGTATAAAAAATTATCTAAGAATGCCACATTAATAATAAAAATTTTAGGTGCCTAACGGCTCCTTTAAACCTTCCATGGCGCCCCTTTTTGAAACCCTCTTTTTTTTAGATACTTGACTACGCATCTAAACCTTTCTGTGACGTCCTACTACTAAAATATATTATAGACCCATTCAAATGCATTACAGTCGTTTGCACTAATTGTGCATCTATCCTGGAATTCATTTCAAGTCTGTTTTCGAATTTTTTTTTTTTTCGAATGTATAAATTTTCTTCGGGATAGGAGTGGTGGGATAGAGGTAGTAACAAGGCTAAAAATAAGTGCTTTTTTCATGTTTTGTAAGTGAATAATAACTTACTTTGTAATTTTACATTTACAATTAAGGTATTTTTTAATTACTTGTTACTACTAACAAAGCCTTTTTTCCGGGAGCCTAACAGCGCCCTTAAACCTATTTTGGCGCCCTACTACATGAACATATTGGGAGGGGAGGCTCCCCCCTCCCCCCCTTAAGCTACGTCCCTGGTGTTTTCATCTTATCGACGACAGTATGTAAACTATAGCATTTACATACATCACCATATAACACGCATAGAATTTAGTGCGACGTAAAAGCGCATATCATAATTAAAATGCATTTCATTCATCCTTCAACCATCATCGGATACATATACAGTATTTTGGAAAGAATTTGAAATATTTTGTGCGTCCCTGTAAATACTGGGCACTTCGTATTATACACGACTATATCTTATAACTTGTATTAAATCTCACGGACATATATCAATTTTATTATACATGAAATAGTTTAATATAAAAAATTTTGTAGCATAGAATTCCCCTTTTTACCATTATGTAATGGAATTCTTTTGTGCAGCACTGTAAATGAAAAATAACTATCTTTTTCACCGCATATTTTACAGACTACATATTTCAGTTCACTTCGTAAATGTTTACAAATTTCAATATGTTTGACACAGTATAACTTATTTAAAATTCATTTGAAACGATTTTTCCCCGTAGGCCGTAATGTAATGGTATACTTTTGACTGTCCTTGTATATAAACTAATCGTGCTAGAAACTTTATTTCGAATAGGGTTCGTTATAGAGTAAATGTCAATAATGTCCAAAAATTCCAGGGCAATCCGAGTATATTTACGGGAGTTAGAGCGCGGAGAGACGGACAGACAGACAAACCGAAATCATAAATACTTTTCAACTTTGTTGGGAAGTGTTAAAAACCACCTTTAAGTAAATAACGCTCATATTCAGTAACCATTAACAGCTCTTTTATGTAATCCTGTATATCAACTATAGCATTTATACTCTCCATATAATGTGCATACATTTTGTGAAACTTAAAGCGCATATCATAATTAAAAATGAATTTCATCCATCTATCAGCCTATCATCGAAATTATACAGTACTTCGGATAGACTACACTATTTGAAATATTTTGTGTGTCCCTGTAAATGCTATGCACTGCATATCATGCGAGAAATATTAACCTCAGCGGCGTATGTCAATTTTATTATACATGAAATCGTTTAATATACTTAAAATATGTCGCAAATGAAGTTTCTAGCATAATTAGTTTATTTACAGGGACAATCAAAAGTTTACCGATACATTACGGTCTTTGGGAAAAAGTCCTTTCAAATGAATTTTAGAGATGTTACACATTAAAATTTATGTACATTTACGAAATGCATTAAAATATGCATTCTGTAAAGTATGTGGTGAAAGGAATAACTATTATTCATTTATAGGTCCACACAAAATAATTCCATTACAAAATGGTAAAGGCAGGAATTGTGTGCGACATATTTAAATATATATTAAACTATTTTATGACTAATAAAATTGATATAGTCGCTGAGGCTTAATATAAGTTATAAGATATAGTAATGCATAATACGAAGTGCATAGCATTAATAAGAACACACGTAAGATTTCAAATAGTATATTCTGTATATGCATCCGATGATGGCTGATGGTTTGATGAAATGCATTTTTAATATGATATGCGCTTTTAAGTTTCACTAAATCTATGCATATTATATGGTGTGTATAAATGCTATAGTTGATATATAGGGCTACACAAAGGAGCTCGCAAATGTTACTGAATATGAACGTAAATTACTTAAAAATTGTTTTTAAATAAGCATTTTTACGCTGAAATGCATTCAGCTTACTAGGAAACGTTTGTGGAATATAGATAAAATGATATACAAAGCTACGCAAAGATTTGGATATCTGGACGCCTATGAATAGTAAATCTGAGAATGTGATTTCAGTGGTTTTAAGAGTATTTTGTTTAAAATAAATTTTGGTTAAATACTGGCTATGTAATAAAGATACTAAGTACACTATAGAGCTGAATAAAAGTATTCAAGTATGTTTCCATCTATTAGGTATAAATTGCTGAAAGAGAAATTTCAACCTTCTAGGCCTTTTTTTGCTAAACTAAATTTCCCAATTACATATTATATATATCAACTGACAGATCAAATACCGGGCTATTCGGAAGTATTGGAATGCATATTTGGCTATAGACAGTAACCTTATTTCCCTAAATAACGAGGTTTTGTCAAAGATTTCAGAAAGTGTTTCATAACCTATGCTTAACGTATAATTTTTCTTTTTTGATAATCCTCTAACTGCAGATCCTGCAGTTAATCCTAACCTAACCACAGTCACGAAAGATATAAAAAGTCATTCATGTCATCTCTAGAATATCGTGTCCGAAGGTCAGTTTCTGCTCCGAAGAAAAAAAAGTTTGATCATGTTAAAACAAATGCACATGCTGCGGAAAATTGGTTTTCGTCTGCTATATCTTACGAGTTCCATTTTCGGTAACTTTTTAATTGAAGCGTTATTTCTAAAGGTTAAATAATTCTTCATTTTTGTTCATATATTGTTTTCTGCATCTTAACATAGATATTTCAAAATTAGGCAATTGATACTTTCTACAAAGTTTTGCAATGGTTTAGTGATCGTGTTTTAATTTACTTGATATGGCATCCAAACAGCTTTTCGTGCGGTAATATTTATTTTTTTATTACTTGTTTTATTTTTTCTTTTAACTTACTATTCTGTTTTTACGTGGCAGACAGATCATGTTAACCATTTTTTACCCATTTCTTATCGTTGTAGAGTTTTGAAATTTGGAATGTATATGTATTCCTGGGGATAGTACATGAATTAGACATGGATTTTTAAAAATTCGGGGCAACTTTACTTAACCCTTTGGGGACTAACGACACGTATACGTGCCGCAAAAAAGGCTTAAGAATCCTTGTTTATCCCCAGCAGTAAAATTTTACTGTAAAAGGTGCCTTATTTAATCGGAGCATTTTCTCAATTTAATGAGACACAAATTTCTGTTTCTAAAAACCGGGGACAAAACATTAAAAATTTCGTAAAAGGCTCCCGTCGCGAAGGGGTTAATGTTTATTCAATTATAGTTTAATTTCCTATGGATAAATCATTATCAGCTTTAATAAAGAGTATTTGTTAAAAAGTACTATTGACAGGTTACCACAATAGCGCTAAATTTTAACCAACTTGGCGAAACATCGCTAATTTTGGCGACAAAAATAAATTGCCATATATGGAACAAATTTGGCGATAGCTGGCGAATTTGGCGAAATTCCTATTAAATCCATTAATCTTCCATACTTGAGGTCACTGTAATTTAATTTAAGGCCTGTGGTTTTAAGTTTTTCAAAAACTTTTTAATGCATTTAAAATATATATATATATATTTTTTTTTACATTTTTGCGAATTTTAATGAAAGTTTGTTTAAAAAAAGTTTTATTTATTTTCTTCAAATTATATATTGTTAGTCTTCCAAGCCAAAGTTTTATTTGAAATTTTAAATGATTTTAACCAAAAAGTAGTTGGATAAAAAGATTATTACACGTACATTCTATTAGTAGACTTTTATTTTCACGTTTATTTGTAAGCTATATTTTATTTTCCGTATTTATATTTTTCAAAATTAAATTATTCATTATTAAAAATTATATAAAAAGTATAAATAACTATACTAAAATTATTTTCAGATGCATACAAGTAATATAAATTTATTTAAAGTACATTAAATTACATTAATAAATATTAAAAATCCAAAACATTTTCAACCATTACACGGCCGTCATCAGTGGGATCAAGTTTTTCTGTTATTTTCCAGATATATAATGTATCGGGCATCTCATCTGAAGTACGACACTTAAATTACAATAATTTCTTCTAGACAATTCTGAAATAAGAACAAAGAAAAATAACCGATAAATCGACACTGTTGACGGCCATGTTATGGTTGAAAATGTTTTGGGTTTCTAAAGCATTTTAAGATATTTTTAATGTATTTTAAATTAATGTATAATATACGTATGCATCTGAAAGTAATTTTAGTACATTATTTATATTTTTTATACGAATTTTAGTTATTTGATTTAATTGAATTTAGCATTTAAATTTTAACTTTAATTTATTTAAATAATTCACATTTTGAGTATCGTTTGGCAACATCTTATGCATGCTTGGATTGATTTGTAAAGTATAGCTGCTGCCAAAGTTAACAATTTTTTATTATAACTGAAATTTAATAGTGATTTTTTAATCACCGAAATCTAAGATTTAAAAAATGTCAAAATTTTCTCTTAAATTTAAGTTATCTCAAAAAAGGCATTAGTACTTCTCTAATAATATTAATAAAGCAATAATGGTAACTAATGTCACGTTTTCGATATTGTTTGGCAATAGTTTATTATCCAGGTTTTATATTAATTAGAATGGCATCAAAATAATTTTTCATGGATGATATTTGTTTTTCTTTTTTAATTTACGAATAGTTTTTTCAAGACCAAAATTTATTTGAAATTATAAATGTTTGTTGCCTACTTTATAATAAACGGGGTCTTTTCTCTATGCTTAAAAAATGTATTTGCTTTCATAATCTTTAATTGCAGGTAATGTATTGTAACATAACTAATATATATATAATATATATATATATATATATATATATATATATCATCATCATCATCAACCGTTTTCGATCCACTGCTGGATGTAGGTCTCCCCCAGATTTTTCCAATGTTTTCTGTCTAATGCTTTCGTCATCCAATTTACACCAGCCACTTTTCTAATTTCGTCACTCCATCTTACTTGTGGTCGTCTTCTTGGTCGTTTTACATCTCTAGGGTACCACTGTAGTATATTTGTGCTCCATCTATTGTCTTGTCTTCTTGCAATGTGACCAGCCCATTTCCATTTTAGCTGCTTGATTCTTTCAAGGATGTCAAAAACTTTTGTTTGATTTCTTATCCAGGTTATCCTCTTTCTGTCTCTTCTAGTTATGCCTAGCATACATCTTTCCATGCTTCTCTGTGCTGTTTGTAATCTTTGTATCATCCGTTTTGTTAGTGTCCATGTTTCTGCTCCGTAGGTTAATGCAGGTAAAATACATTGATATATATATATATATATATACAGCGGGTTGCCAAATTATTAGGGACAGTCGTGAAGTACAGTTTCTGTCTTTTTGAAATTTACAAATAATTATTTTATATTTCTTAATACCACAAAAAATAATTGTTATGAACAATATCTATATTACATATTACATGCTTCTGCGTAATACCAACGTCATATTGATGGTGAAACCTGTAAAATAAATTCCCGTTATTTGTAGATTTATTAACTACTAGCAGGCTATGCCCGCTTCGCTGGTCCATATTTCCAAACAAACCTTGACTCAAAAAAAAAAAAAAAAAATGGTGATTTAAAAATTTTATTTTAAAGCAGTATAGACCACCCTGGAATGATCTTCCGTATTGCTGAAAATCATTCCAACGCCATTGCGATATTGTACTATTGTAAGTCGGCGAAAATTTGGGCAATAAAGCACCATCTCTTTTATTTTATCATTTATAGTAGAGTTTCGTATGAACATGAGACCGTTATGACAACAGGAATCAAAATATTCTCGAGTCATCACACTATTACATTAGAGGGCATTGCAATGATTAGTGACATTGATTATCAAACTCTATAAACTTTCGGATTGTACATTATCATTTCTTAGTTCTTAAAATCCTGACATCTGAACTTGCACTATGTGTAGTTCTGGTAGCCTACATACAATGTCATTTCATGTTACATTTTTTAATAAACGTCCTCTGCTAGCAGGTCTACTGTAGTTTCCTATCTGCCTTAATCTGTTCCAGCAAGAATAATAGAGTAAAAAATGTAAAGAATTATTTACAGATAAAGAAGAGTTTTTGTTTGTTTGTATTTATGACGGCCATTTATCTACACGTGGGATATAGGTCCTAAGGAAAGGGTGCCCTCCGTGAAAGTGGCAGACGAAGAAGGGTGTTTCACTTATATATTTAGTAGAACAATGAAGCATAAAAAGTGTGTTTTAAAGCTTTATTATTTGAATAACATTAAAATTACATCAGTTTCACTACCTCTTCCTTTTATAAAACAGTTGCTAACATGTAGCCGTTAAATCAGAATAATCTTGATGACTAAATTTTGTAGAAAAAAACGTCTTTAGTTTGCATCTAATAAAATCTTTCTACCTTCTGTAATCGATTCCATTATGATTTTTAGTGTCAAACATTAGAAGTGCTAGAAACGATATTGTTACAAATGTACCAGACTTATTTCATGTTTGTCCTCAAATAAATGTGAAATTTACGATCATCCATTATTGGCATTTAATGTTATAATTTGACGATAGTTTTTTGTTCGACTACTTGATTATTCCGTCGATCAATTTCGCCAAATTATACAAATGGACATAATTTTTATTTTAAATAACCAAAGAATCAATAAATTACTAAAATGTTAATAGAAATACAAATAAACATCGAATTAAAATTGGTTGATGAAGTAACAATTACATATAACAAATTTAATGTGAAATGAATGTGACATTTACAATCATCCATTGACATTTAACCTTATACTTTAGCGATAGTTTTTTGGTCGATGGGATTATCAAGTATTACCAAATTATATAAACAAATTGTATAAACAGTAATATTGCCAATAACATGTAGGTGCAGGTGTCATCTACGGATCCCGTTGGCGCGATTGCAGCAAATTGCGATTTTATGCCTCACGTGGTAATCCGGTAATAGTTGATTATTTTTGAGTAAATTATTTCATTATTTTTCTTTTCTCTTTTAAAATTATGTAAATTGTTTTGTTCCATAATTATTTATTGACTTAGTTTATTATTATTATTTCCTTTTTAAAAAAATAGAAAATAAAAATAAGTAATATAAATGTAATTGGTATTTGAAAACGCAGTGTTTTCCAAATTGGCATCATAAAAAAAAAAAAATCACGCCAAGATGATGCGTGTATAAAAGTGGAAAAATGTTTGCAATAATATAAACAAAAAAAAAACGTAAACAAATAATTAAAAAATCGCCATTTCGATAGTTTTTTAAAATAACATCAAGGTTAATTCTCCAGTCGGGCAGCAATAGTAAATTTTCTTTTCTTCGTCTGTTTCATAATAAAAAAACATAAATTTAATAACTTCTAATTAAATAATCTGACTAATTTTCTGTAATCGGATGTATGATCTAAAAGTATCCTTAATACATAAACAAAACAGCGCAATAGTCATGTACGCGCCGAGGTCGGCAGGATAATTTTTTACACTAATATGGCGGAAAAATCGTTTTCGAATACCAGTTTCATATATATATTTAAATTATTTTCTGTTATTTAAAAAATAATAACAATTAGTATTTAAATAATAAGTATATGACAAAACAGTTTACATAATTTTAAAGAAGAGAAAGGAAATAAAAAACATTTTATTAATAATTAAATAAACAATAGTCGGGTTGCCATGCCAGGCAAAATAACATCAATTTAGTGTCCATTAGGTTACCTCGGTGTGTATATGATATCTGTGCAAACAAAACTTCCGATAATATAACAAATGACGTCATATTTATTTTCCTTTGAAATTTTTTTTATTTTAATTTTTCACGTGGATACTGTTCAACTAAAAATTAATTGCCGAGGAGAAATTATTTTCCATGTATTGATTTTTTTGGCAACTGAAAAGAAAATGGTTATTTTTTATCGGAAAAATTTTAATTGATTCTGTATGAAAAATAATGAAATTTTGAATTATTAAAGAAAATATTTGAATAAATCAATTAAAAATTAGCCTATGTTCACCGGAAATTGTATAGCTTTCCAACGGTGAAAGAATTTTTCAAAACCGTCAAGTAGTTTCGGAGCCTATTCAATTCAAACAAACAAACAAACAAACAAACAATCAAATCTTTCCTCTTTATAATATTAGTATAGATTAAGCATTCGATGATTTCAATTTTTGGTATTAGGTTATTCCGTTGACGTAAAAACTGTCGCCAAACTATAAGAAAATGCAAATAATGGATGACCGTAAATGCCGCGTTTACTTGATATTAAACACGATATACTCGTTTGTTGCCTCAGCAAATGATTTTTAATTCGATTTTTACTCAACATAAATTTGTTTTTATTTAATGTTTTAAAAATATATTTGTTGCTTAATATCTGAAATAAAAAATATGTCAATTTATGTAATTTGGCGATTTGTATAATTTGACGAAATTAGTCGACGAAATACGTATACTGTGTTACTGTATTATAAGGCGGCGGGGTTGGTCTGAGCCAAAGCACATCGACCAGGGATCTATTGTATTATCTCCCAAAAATTAAAGAGGAAATATTATCTTCACCTAGTCCCTAAACAGACTAGTAGCTGACATAAAATTCAGCAGGCATTATCCTGAATTTCCCATGTTCAATCAAATGTCGATCCATGTGCTCAAAACGATATAAGCAGCATATACTTATACTTCATAGCTACAAAGGGGGCCCCACCAGTGGCCGAGAGGTTCTGACCTCAAACTGGTAGACGGTAGGTGCTGGGTTCGAACCCAATCGCGACCGTCGGCCTAACCGTTCGGAGTTTTCCGTGGTTTTCTTCGAACCTTGCGTAAATACGGGTTAGGTTCCCTTAGAAAGACCCCCACGGAGGGCACCCCACCCCTTAGGTCCTATATCCCACAGCGTAGATAATCGGCCGACATACAACCAACCAACCAACCAACCAACCAACCATAGCTACAAAGGATATGTAAGGCAGTTTCCTTTTCGTACTTACAACCCCTACAAAGAGGATCATTGACCACCTTCATAGTACTAACAAGGCGTTCAAGAAGCATTGTTCGCACAGATTTAGATGATTTCAAAGTATGTTGTGGGGTTCATACCACTAATTATTCTGGTAAAAGGGTTTCTTCAAATGGGCCTTAGTTTTTGAGAAATTGGGGGTTAAAGTTCAGCGTATATTTTAAATACCTATTAGAATGGCTTCTCTGTGTAGCTCCGTGGCGCTGCGGCGGCGACTGAGTCTGCAGATCCGAAGGCTGTGAGTTCGAATCCGTCTGCAGCCTTTTTATTTATTACTTTTAGCTTTTAAATGTTACAAATTTTAAGCAGAATTGGGAATTCTACAGCTTTTGATATTTTCTTAGTAAATTACACTTACATTTTCGAATTTTTTCATAAAACTTTTTTTTTTTTTTTGTTACTGACAAAACTGCAAAATTAATTTATTCCTAGAACTTTTTTTTATTAATTATTATTTACATTTTTTATTTTAAGCAAAGTTCAGAAATAATAATTTTTCTTTTTCTTTATTTTATAGAATTTCATATGAAAATTTTAACCTTTTCTACCATAAAGAAATACAAGATAAATTGGAGAGTAATTTTTCAAATGTATTTAGGATTAAATAATTCAAATAACGCATATATTTGAAAAAGTAATAAAATATCAATACAGTAATGCTGAAATGTAAGTTTTTACCAGTTATCAAAATTTTCAGAGCTCTGAAAATACATTTATCTCCAATGTTCAGCCTTAACAACATTTATCGTTTGCACAAATATAAATTGGCAGATTACATTTAAAACTTTTTTTTTTTTTTTTTTGCAACAAATTAAAACATGTGATTCAAAAAAATTCAATTGGGTTGCAAAAAATCTTTTGTGAATGAGATCAAATTTGTGATACATATATATTTTTATTTATTTATTTATTTTTATCGTCTGCTTTCCTTTCATCGGTTATATCAAAATAAAAGAAAATTTCTTTTTATTGTCATTATATTTGCTCGTAAACAAATGATGATTAAACTTTTTTCTGTTTTAATCTTTAATGTATTTTTAAATATATTTATCACGAATCAAGTATTTAAGGAATATAAATTATGTAAATTTATACAAGTTTAAAAAAAAATCAGACATAAATTAAATCCAACTTCCGTTTATATTAAAAGATTCTGAAAAAATATTAATTTTCCCGAAAAAAATTGCAACCGTACAGATTTTTAAGGGGATAGTTTACATCAAAACTCATCAAAAAATCGATATTTGTTTTTAAACATTTTAAAAATAAATGAAAGCCTGTTTAATTATGAATATTGTAAAACCTCATTTTTACCCATACGACAATTTGCAAAATTTGTTTATACACTCACACAATTGATAACTTTAAACGTTTTTTTCCCTCTATGTTCATATTTTTTTCACTTTCATGTTTTAAAAATGCTAAGGCTTTTTATTTATTTATTTATTTGTTTATTTAATACAAAGATTGAAAATTTCTTGTACATGATCTTTAATACATATGGGTTAAATATGTGCATGGAATTAGCTGTAAGGTTATTATTATTATTATTTTAAACAGAAGTATATATGAAGATATGTTAGATTTCATCACTCTACATTACATATGACATTAAAAAATTTATATTAAATGTAATATTAGATTATCTAAAAACCCATGCACATATTGTGTAATACACATTTGACAATCTAAAATTTTTTTGAGTAATCTAAAAATAGTAATATTTAAAGTAGTATGGATTTTAAAATGTTTAAATTTTCTTATACTCTTTAAAAACTTTAATTAAAAATGCAGTTTTATTTATTTATTTATTGCAGAATGTACTATTACTTGATCACTGAAATGCAATCAGTTCGCCATTTAAACAAAAAAAAAAAAAAAAAAATCAAAAAATTTTGTAAATATAAACTGCCCCCTTATGAAAATATCAAAAGTTTCAAAGCTGTAAAATTCCCAATTCTGCCTAAAATTTTTAACATTTAAAAGCTATAAAAATAAGTAAAAAAAATAAAAAGGCTCCAGTCGGATTCGAACTCACAACCTCTGCAGACTCAAACGCTGCCGCAGTACCACGGAGCTACACAGAGAAGCCATACTAATAGGTATTTAAAATATACGCTGAACTTTAACCCCCAATTTCTCAAAAACTAAGGCCCATTTGAAGAAACCCTTTTTGATCACTGAAATGCAATCAGTTCACCATTTGAACAACAAAAAAAAAAAAATCAAAAAATTTTGTAAATATAAACTGCCCCCTTATGAAAATATCAAAAGTTTCAAAGCTGTAAAATTCCCAATTCTGCCTAAAATTTTTAACATTTAAAAGCTATAAAAATAAGTAAAAAAAAATAAAAAGGATCTAGTCGGATTCGAACTCACAACCTTCGCATCTGCAGACTCAAACGCTGCCGCAGTGCCACGGAACTACACAGAGAAGCCATACTAATAGGTATTTAAAATATACGCTGAACTTTAACCCCCAATTTCTCAAAAACTAAGGCCCATTTGAAGAAACCCTTTTACCAGAATAATTAATGGTACGAACCCTACAACATACTTTGAAATCATCTAAATCTGTGCGCACCATGTTTGGTGGTCCCTTTGTAAGTCTAAGGTGTCCATTAAGTCTACAGTGTCCTGTTAGCAGTCCACATATTTCGTAGACTATTCCTTCTGAGTTCAATGAGTTCTTTTGCCCTTTTACTAGTGCATCCACTATTAAGCTCCTTCGCTTGTCTCTGTCCGCTTGAGTCAAGTCAATCTTGATACTGCTGCTTTCTCAAAATTAAAAAAACAGTTGTTCTAATGAAGTCCTTAGAAATGCCAATAGTTGGTTCTGGTCCAATAAATGGATTAACCGACCCTTTCCTTGCTAAACTATCAGCAAGCTCGTTATCCAGGATGCCAGAATTACCAGGTACTCAATGTACAATAACATTATTACCATTACTGGCAAGCCTGTTCGAAGAGCAATAACACTTTTTGACAATTATAGGAGTAACTGTGTATTTTTGTAAGGCAAGCGACGCTGCCTGACTATCAGAATAGTTTTGATAGACATGCCATTATATCCCCTCTTAATGCAAATGTAACAACACTTAAACATTGCATAAATCTCCGCCTGAAAGACGGTTGCGTAACTCCCCAGTTGGTAAAAGAAAGATATATCATCAGCTGAGCAGCAAGCTCCCAGCTCCAGTTCCAGAATTTATCTTGGAACCATCAGTGAACCAGATCATATCTGTTTCAAGTTCCTAAGAAAAAGCCTCCCAGTCAGCTCTAGAGCGAAGACTAATTCTGAATGACTTATCAAATACAAGTTTTAAAGGCATGCCGTCACCCTTCATGATAAAAAGTGCGTGTTTGCTGATTCTTCAGTTAACCCTATCTCAAGTAAGATATCTCGAGTAACTTTGCCACTGTCCATGTAAAATGAGCCTATATGAACAGATCAATGCTTCTGCCTCAATAATCATATGCAGTGGGTACATACTCAACAGCAATTCCAAGGCAGATGTAGATGTTGTCCTAAGTACACCTGTCATGGACATGCAGATCATCCTCTGCAGCTATGTTAGTTGTGACTTGGCATTTACGCATATTTGCACATTTTTTTCCTCACTAACTAATTAACCGATGATAATTCTGGTACTTAAAAATTATTCAGCATTTTTACTTTCTTCTATCTTTACAAGAAGAAAGTATTGGATTCATGAAAATTTTCGACTTCCGGTTTTCGACGGATTTATACGTTTTAGAAGGTCCTGAACACGTTTTGACTATTTTTAGAAAATGTCTGTCTGTGAGTCTGTCCGTCTGTCTGTGAGTCTGTGTGTCTGTCTGTGAGTCTGTCTGTCTGTATGTGACAAAAAATTTGTGGGCGCTCTATCTCAAGAACTAATGCTCGAAATTTAATAAAATTTTATATTCAGTTAGACCTTGATATGAATTAGTGCCTATTGGTTTTTGGTGAAAATTGGCCTGCAGGTGGCGCTGCTATACTACGTTTTTCATGATTTTCAAGATTGCTATATCTCAAGAACTAATGCACAGAATTTCACCAAACTTCAGATTCTGTGACCCCTTGATGTACATAGACGCTGATTAAGTTTTGGTGTAAATTGGCCAGCAGGTGGCGCTGCTATGCCACGTTTTTCATGTTTTTCATGATAGCTATATCTCAAAAGCTAATGCACAGAATTTCACCAAACTTCAGATTCCGCGATACCTTGAGATACATAGCCGCTGATAAGGTTTTGGTGTGAACTGCCCTATAGGTGGCGCTGCTATGCTACATTTTGCACGATTTTTGCGATTGCTATATCTCAAGAAGTAATGCAGAGAACTTCATCAAATTTTAGATTCTGTTACACTAGAATATATAACATAATTAGACGCTGATTACATTTTGGTATTAACCTTGCAACAGGTGGTGCAGCTATGCTGCATTTTGCACGATTTTTCCGATAGCAAACAACAACCAAATCTCAACAACCAAAGCACAGAATTTCATAAAACTTCAGATTTTGTTACAAAATGATGTATAACATAATTACACGATGATTATGTTTTGTTATAAATCCTTCAACTGATCGTGCTGCTGTGCTATAATTTACACGTTTTTTAAAAAAAAAACTAGCTATATCTCAAGAACTAATGCACAGAATTTCATCAAACTTCAGATTCTTTTACATCATAACATAATTAGACTTTTTTTTTTTACATTTTGGCATAAATTGTCCAAGATATGGTGTTGCTGTGCTACGTTTTGCAAATTTTTTCTTATAATTATATCTCAAGAACTAATGGACGAAATTCCATCAAATTTCAGATTCTGTTAGGTCTTGACATCAATAGATGCTTATTAGGTTTTAGTACAAATTACCCAAGATGAGGCACAACTAAGCTCCTTTTCTCAGAATATTAATTAAATTTTGCGTTTTAGGCTTTTCGGATACCAGAATCTCATTAGGCTAGGTCAAATGTTCGAGGAAATTCGATAGTGGGTAACTTTGGGGTCACCACGTTTTTTTTTTTTTTTTTTTTTTTTTTATATATATATATTAAAATGTACTTATGAGATAGAAGAAAGTTTCGGGATTGACACATCCAACTAGTTCTACCTGTAGTATTTTTGGAAAAAATTAGTTCAAAATGTTCAAAACTGTACAAGAAGATACATTTTAAAATTTACTTAATTTTTTCAAAAAAAGTTAACTTTTTTAAATTTTGTCGGGGAAATTGAACAATTTATCTATAGAATAATTTCCCCTCATTTAGTCTTTTATTATTATGCCAAAAATGTACGTTACAATGCTTAAATTAAAAATAAAAGTTCAAAGGGTACCGAGTGTCCTTAATATTATGTTGTTTGATTTAAAAAAAAGGAAAAAAAAAAGTATTCCTTTTCAAAAAGAAATTATTAAACAAATTCATTTTCTAATACTAAATTTAGAAAACTTCATTTGAAAACATCATCACAACCATAATTGTAAATGATGCAATTGTAATTCAGGGCTGTAGCTAGTGAATTATAGGGGGGGGGGTCAAATTTTCCCTCTCTCTGCGACGCAGAAAGATAAATGAGTGCATATTTACACTGTAGGTATTATGTTTCTTATTAAACTGTTGTAATAACATCATTTTATGCTAAAACTAGTTGGATGTGTCAATCCCAAAACTTTCTTCTATCTCATAAGTACATTTTAATATTTTTTAAAAAAAACGTGGTGTCCACAAAGTTACCCACTATCGAATTTCCTCGAACATTTGACCTAGCCTAATGAGATTCTGGTACCCGAAAAGCCTAAAACGCAAAATTTAATTAATATTCTGAGAGAATGAGCTTAGTAGTGCCTCATGTTGAGTAATTTATACTAAAACCTAGTAAGCATCTATTTATGTCAAGACCTAACAGAATCTGAAATTTAAAGGAATTTCGTCCATTAGTTCTTGAGATATAGTTATAACAAAAAATTTGCTAAACGCAGCACAGCAACACCATATCTTGGACAATTTATGCCAAAACGTAAAAAAGCGTCTAATTATGTTATGGTGTAAAAGAATCTGAAGTTTGATGAAATTCTGTGCATTAGTTCTTGAGATATAGCTAGTTAAAAAAAACATGTAAAACATAGCACAGCAGCACCATCAGTTGAAGGATTTATAACAAAACGTAATCATCGTGTAATTATGTTATATGTCATTTTGTAACAAAATCTGAAGTTTGATGAAATTTTGTGCGTTGGTTGTTGAGATATAGCCATCGGGAAAATCGTGCAAAATGCAGCATAACTGCACCACCTGTTGCAAGGTTAATGCCAAAATGTAATCAGCGTCTAATTATGTTATATATTCTACTGTAACAGAATCTGAAATTTGATGAAGTTCTTTGCATTAGTTCTTGAGATATAGCTATCGCAAAAATCGTGCAAAATGTATCACAGCAGCGCCACCTATAGGGCTGTTTACACCAAAACCTTATCAGCGATTATGTATCTCAAGGTATCGCGGAATCTGAAGTTTGGTGAAATTCTGTGCATTAGTTCTTGAGATATAGCTATCATGAAAATCATGGAAAACGTGGCATAGCAGCGCCACCTGCTGGCCAATTTACACCGAAACTTAATCAGCGTCTATGTATATCAAGGGGTCACAGAGTCTAAAGTTTGGTGAAATTCTGTGCATTAGTTCTTGAGATATAGCAATCTTGAAAACCATGAAAAATGTAGTATAGCAGCGCCACCTGCGGGCCAATTTTCACCAAAAACCAATAGGCACTAATTCATATCAAGGTCTAACTGAATATAAAATTTTATTAAATTTTGAGCATTAGTTCTTGAGATAGAGCGCCCACAAATTTTTTGTCACATACAGACAGACTCACAAACAGACATTTTCTAAAAATAGTCAAAACGTGTTCAGGACCTTCCAAAACGTATAAATCCGTCGAAAACCGGAAGTCGAAAATTTTCATGAATCCAATACTTTCTTCTTGTAAAGATAGAAGAAAGTAAAAATGACACGACGATGAAAAATTTGAGTGTGTAACCAGTGCAATATTAATGTTAACTTCATATGGACAAATGGGATGAGCGAGAGTTGAAACACTTATTTTAGCTACAATTTAGTATTTCTGCAAAACTGCGAAAGGGCCTCAAAACTAAATTAGATTTTTGAACAGAATTTCAATTGAATTTGCGGAACATAAATTCTTTTAGTGACCTTGGAATCTTTTCCAGGGAAGGCTCCAAATGTTTTTTTTTTTTTTTTTTTTTTGGGGGGGGGGGGGCTGAACCATCTCTAGCACCCCTTTAGTTACGACCCTGCTGTAATTACCTTTTTTTTAATCCCATAAAGGTGACGGTGACCTACAGTATGACTCCAAACCGTATAAAGGACTCCCTGAATTATCAAACATGTTTGTGCTGTATGTGCCGCTGTGGCGACCACAAGTGTTTTCAGCAACTAGCGTCGAAACTGCCCTCTTCCATGCAGCAAGAACTAATGTACGACGATACGAATGAGCGGACAGAAGCTGATCAGAAGAAGCGTACACGTCAGGTATGTATTATTAGTTGGGCAACCTTATTTATATAAAATCTAAGTATTTAGTTTACAATTCCGGTTCGACCACTTCATTGATCGCAGCCATATTAATCTTCCTATGAAGAAGTTTGTATCAGTTTCAACCAGGGTTCTCGCTGCCGTTGGCCATTGCGCCAAATCACGACAAAATGCTTCATTTGGCGTGTAAATGAAGAATCAAGACTCGCCAAATTGAGAGTGCTCATTTTCTGCTCCTTTTTTGTGTGTGGTTACAGTTGAGATACTTATTCACGTTACTGTACAATTGATGTCTCTTTTCATCTTTAATCGCAACATGACATTTACGTTACTATTTATAAAGATAATGCTTCAACACCAATTCTGTTTAGCAATGGCCAGAGACACAGAAAGGATTAAACAATTATTATTTCTCTTTTGTCAGTTTATCAAAATCCGGCGTTGAGTTTTCCATATACTGTACTGCTGATTAATTGTATGCAAAGTATCATTGGTCAATCATCAGTTTTTTCTATTGGTTATAAACAAAATCTCATAGTAATTTACCGCTAAAAGAACGTTCGAAACATTTACACATTTAGGAGGAATTTAGGATGTATTTATTGTTAATAGTTTCGGTAGCGTATACACTGATAGAAAATAAAACTCACAATTTTGACGATTCGGCAATCCGCGAGCTGCATTTCGTCGTTTTTGACAGTAAATTCGTATCAAAATCACGTGATTTTTAATGTAACGTAAATTCTCAAATATTTGACGAATTTTTTTTTCATTCGTGGCGAGACTTAAATGCATTTTACGGAAATAGCTGGGATAGTTGTTTGCCAAGAAGTGCCCTTCTGTACCTCCTCAAATACTGCAATTTTAGCAAGCAGATAATATACTGTATCTGTTAGTCCTGTTATAATATATTTAAAAAACAGCCCTTTTTATCTTTTTTCAGAAAATACTGAAATATATGTAGCCATTATTTCTGCATTAGTTTCTTTTTTAACCTGCTAAAGTTTTTGCTAATGTTTATTATTAATTTTATTTATTTATTTATTTACATTGTTTATTATGATTTAGATCTAAAAGAATAAATTTCCTGTTTTCCACAAAATTGTACAAAAAAAAAAAAAAAAAAAAAAAAAAAGGTTAGTAAAACTTTAAAGTTTTAAGATCTTTTTTCATTTAAGAAATATATTCTTACTAGTATTAAAAAATGCTCTGGCGAGCACCAAAAAAAGGTTAATATGTTTTAATGTATGAAAAAGAGTTTGACAAGAGCTTCTAATTGAGAATGAGAAAGAACAAAGGGTCCCTTCTTGGCTGCAATTCACTGTCAATGCCAAATTTGAAAAAATCATATTTGCGCTTTTTCCATATAAAATAAATTTGCGTAAAACTTTCTATCTTTACTTTCTAGTAAAACTTTCAATCGTGCTTTACATGTTTACTGCATTTTTTACTCTGCACTGCAACTGCACTACAAATCACTTTTCTGTGCTGTTTTACACTGCGACAGTTTATGGTGAGACTGCGTGAATGTGATACGCTGCAGGCAGTGTTGAATCCAGGAGGTGAGCTGGGGGGACATTCCCTACTGAAGGTATCAAATGCTCCCCCCCCCCAATAAAATATGAGATTTTGTGTTTTTAATGGTAAAAAAGTATAATCCCCTTAGAACTCTATTGTGTCCCCCCCCCCGAAGCCACAGAAGACCCTCCCGGAGAAAGTGACTGAATTCAACACTGGCTGCGGGAACTATGGTTTCTGGCCCTATTTTGCTTTACATTCATGTTTAATCACGCTGTGTCTTTTCTAAATTTGCCTTTACACTACACAATTTTATCGTGACAGTTACTGATTTCTTTTATATGGAAAAAGCGCAAATATGATTTTTTCAAATTTGGCATTGACAGTGAATTGCAGCCAAGAAGGGACCCTTTGTTCTTTCTCATTCTCAATTAGAAGCTCTTGTCAAACTCCTTTTCATACTTTAAAACATATTAACCTTTTTTTGGTGCTCGTCAGAGCATTTTTTAATACTAGTCATTTAAATTTTTTGATAATTACATATTGAATATAAGAAAACCTCAGTTGCTTTTAAATATTCCCAGTACTTTTTCTTATTTCGCTCAATATTGAACTATTTAATCAGTGGACAAAAAACGTGAAAAAACGAAATTAATTTTAATTTATTCGTACAGAATTTGACAGATTCAATTAATTTTAGATAATACATACTTTGTAGAAAAATAATGCGAATAGAAATTTTTATTCTTTTCGCATAGGATTCGTGGCATTCTTATCTACTTGTTTTAAAAATCAGATGTTATAAATATGAAATATTTCCGCCATTAGCGAGATTTTTGTGATCATGGCACCCAAAGGTCGCTAAACATAATTTTATAGTCAATGCACATAAAAAGGAATTTTCCCATTTAAATTTAAAAAGAAAAAATTAAGTAAAATATTTTTATTTCTCCTTCCTGATATCTATTAGAATAGCTTATTCCAATTATTGAATAATATTCTAGGACATTTTCAGGGAAATTATAGGTTAAATTATCTTCCTTGGAGAAAGTCGCTCGAAATATATATAGCCTTAATTGATTTATGTCAAACCAAGGATGAAAATATACTGAAAATTCATTTCTAGTATTATTTGTAAAATTTACGTTGAAATCACCAACTGTAATTAAATTTTTATATAATATACAGTGGAACCCCAGTTCACGATCATAATCCATTCTTGTATCTGACTTTCTGTATGTGATATAAATTTTTTGGGCGCTCTATCTCAAGAACTAATCCATGGGATTAAAAAAAATATATTCAAGTAATCCCTGATATAAATTGATGCTGTTTACATTTTGATTTAAATCGTCCAACACATGGCTTAATCGTGTTGCATTTTTCATTATTTTCGCAATAGTTCTGTCTCTAGAATTAACGCACGGATTTTCAACAAACTTCAAATTCAGTTAATCTTTATATGAATTGGCTTTGTTTACGTTTTGGTTTCAATAACCAAACACATGGCGCTGCTATGCTGAATTGTTCCGATTACCACAATACCTCTATCGCAGGAATTAATGCACAAATTTTCATCAAACTTGAGATTTAGACACACTTTGATTTATATTATTGCTCATTGCGTGTTTTGGGTAAATCTCCCAACAAATGTCGCATGTATGCTGTATTTTTCCCGATATCCGCAACACTCCTATTTCAAAAACTAATGTTCGTAATTTCATGTCTTTAGAATCCTCACGGTGAGCATTTGATTGTCACTTGATTTTGGCACTGTAATAATGAATTTTGACGCATTAAATGCATGAGATAGAAAATAGTTTTGGGGTTGCCACATCCGACTAGTTCTTTATAATCGGAGTAATTGATGGTTCATCTACACCGTATTGTTTAGCTATTTTGATTACACTATCATCGTTCTTAAGTTTTGTCACTACTTCTTTTCATAATTGATCAGTAATTCGCTTAAGCTTCTTACTACTGCTATCACTAAACGCTTTTTCATTCTTAGAAGTCATAATAAAGGCTAAAATTTTCGCAAACCTGATTAAAATTAAAACAGTAAGTTAATTTTTTTACTGTACTGAAGGTCACAAAGCACTCTGATACGCGCACTTTACTCCAAACTTGACTTATAACAAGAGTTATGTGAGGGTTGCCAACTGAACTATTCGACAACTTTGGTCGCGAATCCAGTTATCCTACGCCTAAAGAGTAAAATTTTGATCACTGAAGTTGGTCATAAACCGAACTTGTCAAAAACTGAGGGGGCCGTAAACCAAGGTTCCACTGTTTTTTGACCTATAAGTTTGCAAATATGGCATTATTTATATATTCAGTGGTAATGATCATTATGCAACTTGGCGATTTAGCCAATTAAATTTGTGATTTTAAAGTAGCGTTTGTTAATAACGGAAAATTGAGAATTTCTATTAGAAAAATTAGGATAATTAGGATAATTTGTATGCACGGTTTTAAGTAAACTCGGATTTTTTTCCATAATTTTAAATTTAGTACATTTGGAAATGGAAGGGAGAGGGAAAGTATATCTTTGCAATGCTTTTTCGACAATATCTCAAGCAAAAATACTTTTAAATGCCAATAATTGTTGATCGTAAATGTTACATTCACTTCACACCATCACAAAAGTTTTTTGCATCACCATGTGCTTTTTCATTTGATGCTTTCTTGGCACAGATGCCATATATGCACGACATTGTGCGATATTCTTCTGACGCCAATTTCTCAAAAGCTTAGTTTTCAAACTTCAATTACATATATATTAAGGTACTACTTAGTTATCCCGTCCACCAATTTCGCCAAACTATACGAATTGCCAAACTCAAAGCGAAATTATACATATAGACACAATTTTCATTTTAAATAACACAAAAAAATAATTTGTAGAATCTTAATAAAAAATACAAATAAAAAGTCGAAATAAAAATCCCTTAATGGCGTTTTAAACACGTGCATCGTATTTAATGTCATTGGATGCGACATTCACGATCATCTATTATTGGCATATAATATTATAGTTTGGTGATGGTTTTTTGGTCGACGGGATAACTAAGTAGTACCTCTATTAACTATTTTCTATTATTTTCAAAAGAAAATAATACTGAATAAAAACCGGTGATAATTGATTAGCCCTTCGACCAAAAAATTATCGCCAAATTATAAAATTAAATGCCAATAACGGATTATCATAAATGTTACATTCAGTTTACATTAAATAGGTTACGCATGTTTGTTATGCCGTAATGGGATTTTGAATTCAACTTTTTATTTGTACTTTTATTGATGTTTTACTAATTTATTTCTTCTTTCGTTATTTGAAATAAAAATTATGCCAATATGAATTACATGGTGAATAAATTGATTTGTACAATTTGGTGAAATTGGTCGACAGCATAATCAAGTAGTATTGAAAAGTTTAATTAATAACTACAGAATGATATGATTTATAAAATTTAACAAAATTAAATAAAGGTAATATATATATATATATATATATATATATATATATATATATATATATATATATATATATATATATATATATATATATAATAAACATTAGCCCGGTTATCATATCAGACAAAATAACAAAATTTTCATGCCAATTAGGTACCCCAGTGCATATTTGATATCACATCCCTATTTAAAATCAATTGAATGCTATTGAAGATATGGACAGAATGTGAAGTTTTTGTTTTACTCTATATCTTTTCCTTCGTAAATTAGGATGTTATATGATCATAATTAAAAAATCTTACATTTAGTTCCTGAAGAGAAATTTTGGTTTTCCCAGATACTTTTTTCCCATGTACTTGTTTTTTCCCATTTTTTTCTACTAATAAATTCAGTAGCGTCTAGATCCGGGGCCGTCGCGAAAACAAGTTTCTTCACTAACGGGCCTGATTCGAAATCTCAAGCAGGAGAAATGAGTCATACACGAGATCTGACTTTTTCATCTCACAGACCACTTCACCTTCATTAAAATTTTGCTTATGCTAGGGCTGAAGCAATTACCATTAATATTGTGTGTATATTTTTAGATAATTTGAGTCTATTACATATTCTGTTATACGAACATATTTTTTTAATGAGCATTTTAAAAAGATTAATTTGTGGATAAAGGATTAACCTAAGTCAATGAGTATTTCCTTTTATCTCATTATTTAAAATGAATTAAATAAGTCTATGCCATTCCCACGTGGTCTTACATGTGATGTGAATTATAAGTTTTATTTTGAAGTCGGGAAGTAAACATTTAGAATCATCTAATAGATAAGAGTAAAAAGAAAGCCCTTTTACATCCTATTTGGGTCTAGAATTTCTATTTACAATTCAGTTTGCATAAATCAAAAGCAATTTAAAACAGAAATAGTACTAAGTTCCTATGCATAGGGATAGTCGAAATAAAAATTATTTAATGACTATCTTTTAATATATATATATATATATATATATAGTATATATAATCAGATCGATAGTTTAGAAACCCGCTTTGGACAACATCATCAGATGAGTATAGAAAATTTATCGTATCCTTGATTATCCTTTTAAATGAATGGAGAAATTCATTTACTATATAAAAGTTATGGAAGCAGGAAAAAAGGTAAAAACTTTTAAGTTTAATTATCTTATATTAACAGCAAAACTTTTTTTAATAGCTGTTGATGAAATTGAAGAATTTAACATATTGAATTTCTTTTGCGGTGTGTTTAACAGCAGTGAAGATATTGAGATAAAAATGACATCCTGTCTGTATTGACTTTTATATTTAGTTACATTAAATATGAAATTTCACATAAATTAAAATGTTGTGAGTGCATTAACTTATTAGTCAAAGACAAAAATTTTAGAATTAGATTTCCCGAATGAAATGTGACCGTCTGAAATGTAAATACTTTATGCTGGGTGATAGAAGTCAATTAATATCCCCAGAAAATAATTGTAAATGCTTTACAAAAACTCATAAATTTTAATTATGAAAGTACTTTCCTAAAATTTCCAGACCCAAAAAATATCATGCAATTCATTATTGAAAAAAATTATTTCTATCTGCATTCGTAAATAAATGCAAATGTGGAAACCAACTTTTATATGTATCTATTTATTTATTTATTTATTTATTTATTTTTTTGGTTAGGAATTACAAATATCTAACTAAATTATTATACAAAAGTTTAAAATGATACTACGAAATTCACTTATAATAATAATAATAATAAAATTATCTGTATTAACAAAAGTGAGATTATTTTTTATGAGAGAATATTAAATGCCATATTTATTGTAAATTATTTGAAAGTACATGTTTCTAGTGAAAAATAACTCTTTTAGTTGTAATATCTATTAAAAAAATGTGTATTTTAAGTTAATTATGCATTATGAAATTTGAAATTTTAATTGACAAAAAGAATTTTTATTTTAATTGTTTGAAAAAAAATATAATATTTTTATTTATGAGTTTATGCAATAATAATCCTGATATTTACAATTTAAAATTAAGGCATTTTTATTTTTAAAAGAAACTTAAATTACTTGCTGCTAAAATTGCGTACTTTTAATGTAGGATTTCTTCTGCCATAAATTTGTATTTCAAGTTAAACGCTATGAAAAATACCACGAATCTCAATTCTGTATAATTTCTTTTATTTATTTATTCATTTTTTTTTCTAAAGCTGTGCAATTTTAATGTATGATTTTGTCTGCCATAAATGTATATTTGACGTTAAAATTTTCGATAAAAACCACGAATCTTACGTATTTGAAATCAAATGATAAGTTTAGTTTGAAATCAAATTAAAAACAAAAAAGTCTTATTTAGGAACTTTGAGTGTTTAATAGTAAAAGTATAATTCAACAGATCTAAAATAAGCCTCAAATTGTTGAAAAACCATCATAAAACGGAATTTTATAGCCTTGTTTTTGATGCACACATACAACCATTCTATATGTTCCGTTTGCAACTCAGATCTCTTGCGTGACGTCATCTTTTCATGAATCAGGCCCGTAAGAGAAGAAACTTATTTCGCGACGGCCCCGCTAGATCCCGCTCTTATCACAAATGCACGAAACAAAATATTTATACATTTATTACATTTAAATAAATTTAAATTTATTTAAATGTTTATTTATTTATTTAAATGGAGGCGCAGCGCTCATACACCCGTTAGTGATTGCGGCGTTGACGAGTTTCATACATTTCAGTGATTCCTGCACAGCGAGTTTTGTGGATCCAGTGATTTTTTTTTTGTTTTGTTTTGTTTTAATGGCCGCGCAGTGCTCATACACGCGTTAGTGATTGCAGCGTTGACGAGTTTCGTACATTTTAGTGATTCCTGCACAGCGAGTTTCGTGGATCCAGTGATTTTTTTTGTTTTGTTTTAATGGGCGTGCAACGCTCATACACGCGTTAGTGATTGCGGCGTTGGCGAGTTTCGTACATTTTAGTGATTCCTGCTCAGCGAGTTGCGTGGATCCAATGATGTTTTTTGGTTTTAATGGGCACGCAGCGCTCATACTCGCTTTAGTGATTGCGGCGTTGACGAGTTTTGTACATTTTAGTGATTCCTGTACCGCGAGTTTCGTGGATCCAGTGATTTTTTTTGTTTTAATGGGCGCGCAGCGCTTATACACACGTGAATGATTGCGGCGTTGGCGAGTTTCGTGCATTTTAGTGTTTCCTTCACAGCAAGTTTCGGGGATCCAGCGATGTTTGTCTGTCTGTCTGTTGGTTTGTCTGTCTGTCTGTTTGTTTGTTTGTTAATTTGTTTGTTTATTTGTCTGTCTGTCTGTTTGTCGGTTTTTTTGTTCGTCTGTCTGTTTGTTCGTTTGTCTGTTTGTTTGTTTGTTTTTGTATGTCTCTGTTTGCCGGTTTGTTTGTTCGTCTGTCTGTTTGTTTGTCTGTTTGTTTTTTGTTTTTGTCTATCTGTCTGTTTGTTTGTTGGTTTGTTTGTTTGTTTGTTCGTTTGTTGGTTTGTTTGTTTGTCGGTTTATTTGTTTGTCGGTTTGTTTCTTTTTACGTCTGTTTGTTTATTTGTCTGTTTGTCTTTTAGTTTGTCAGTTTGGTTTTTTATTTGTCTGTATGTTTGTTTGTCTGCTTATCTGTTTATCTGTTTATTTGTTTGTTTGTTTTTTCTGTCTGTTTGTTTGTCTGTTTGTATGTTTGTTTGCCAGTTTGTTTGTTTGTCTCTCTGCCTGTTTGTTTGTTTATTTGTAGTATCGCCGAAAAACGGAAATCAAGAAACCATATCTTCCATTTAAAAAAGGGAAATTATCGGCAGCATGGGGAATTTCTTGGGTGCATTTGTGATAAGAGCCAAAGTTTGGGGGGATCTAGACGCTAGTTTAAAATTCAAAATGTTAGGACACTCGAGAAAATCATCCCATGGTCAGATAAAATGCATGTTATTTGAAAAATTAACCATGGATTCGAACAAAAAAAAATAACACGGTGTTCACAACTTTATTAGGTATTTACGTATTAACGCCACCGCAGTTATCTTTTGGATTCCTTGTTGCCTTGTTTTTTGCTGATTTTGGACGCCATTTTTTAGTGTTTTAGTGCTTTTTTAATGTTTTTTAGTGCCTTTTAGTGCATTTTTTTGCTCATTATTTGATGCCATTATTTTAGTGCACGTGCGAACAACAAGATTGCTCTTTATTAGCGCATTAGCACAAGTTCTGCTGCGGTGGCGTTAATACGTAAGTACCCTTTATTATTTAAAGAACTGAAACTAAAAGCTTCGCAATAAAAACAAATAACCATGTTTTTCGCGTGATTTGTTTAATTTGAATGAATTATGATACATACATAACAATTTTTTATATTAAATTTAATGGCAATGAATTAAAAAAACTATAATCGCAACAGCAAAAGACAATATTCAACTAAAGGTTTAAGACATAAATTCGATTTTTTCAGAAACCGTCAAACGTACAAAGATGAAAAAAAAACTGTTCTTAGTTTTATCAAGAAGATAAAAATAAGCCAGAAACGAAGTTAATCCATCCTATTGCTTGTTGAATTTTTCGTCTTCATTTTTTCGTTAAAAGTTAAATAAAAAACTACAGTAAACTGCGATAATTTTAGGTAGCTTTCATTACAAAAAGTAAAAAGCTACCTATTGCAGCCGTCCGGAGGAAAGCACTTCCGGAAAATTTTGGTATATTTTCACCGATCATGACCCCCAGACCCCAAAACTACCCTCCGTTCAAATGTTGACATATATATATATATATATATATATATATATATATATATCTGATTTTTGTCATGCGATAACTAACGTATTTATGAACCGATTTGAATGAAACTTGGTATGTACATAGTACATACAAATGTCTCGACCGAGTTCGTTGGTCAGCATCATCCGCCATTTTGTTTCAAAATGGCGGCCATTTTAAAAATTTTAAAAAATTTAAAATTTAAAATTAAATGCGAAAAAATTAAAAGTTGAAAAATATTTTTCTTTTACGTGTTAGAACTTAAAACAAAGATTCCAGAACACTTTTTATTTTGTCTATATCTTAAAAAATGATTGAGTTATAGCACTTTGAATTTTTCTTATGGCTGACATTTTGAAACGATCTGATTTTTGTCACGTGATAACACGTGTATTTATGAACCGATTTCAATGAAACTTGGTATGTACATAGTACATACAAATGTCTCGACCGAGTTCGTTGGCCAGCATCATCCGCCATTTTGTTTCAAAATGGTGGCCATTTTAAAATTTTTAAAATTTTAAATTAAATGCGAAAAAATCAAAATTTGAAAAACATTTTTCTTTTACGTGTTAGAACTTAAAACAAAGATCCCAGAACACTTTTTATTTTGTCTATATCTTAAAAAATGATTGAGTTATAGCACTTTGAATTTTTCTTATGGCTGACATTTTGAAACGATCTGATTTTTGTCACGTGATAACACGCGTATTTATGAACCGATTTCAATGAAACTTGGTATGTACATAGTACATACAAATGTCTCGACCGAGTTCGTTGGCCAGCATCATCCGCCATTTTGTTTCAAAATGGTGGCCATTTTAAAATTTTTAAAAATTTTAAAATTTAAAATTAAATGCGAAAAAATCAAAATTTGAAAAATATTTTTCTTTTACGCGTTAGAACTTAAAACAACGATTCCAGAACACTTTTTATTTTGTCTATATCTTACAAAATGATTGAGTTATAGCACTTTGAATTTTTCTTATGTCTGACATTTTGAAACGATCTGATTTTTGTCACGTGATAACTCGCGTATTTATGTACCGATTTCAATGAAACTTGGTATGTACATAGTACATACAAATGTCTCGACCGAGTTCGTCGGCCAGCATCATCCACCATTTTGTTTCAAAATGGTGGCCATTTTAAATTTTTTAAAAATTTAAAATTAAATGCGAAAAAATTAAAAGTTGAAAAATATTTTTCTTTTACGTGTTAGAACTTAAAACAACGATTCCAGAACACTTTTTATTTTGTCTATACCTTAAAAAATGATTGAGTTATAGCACTTTGAATTTTGCTTATGGCTGACATTTTGAAACGGTCTGACCTGAACGATCCACAATGTTGCTTTAAAATGGCATACACTTTATGATATCGTGGAATTTGGTGACTCTCTAAATCGCTTAAAATAAAACCAGGTTGAATAAAAGATGACTAATTTCTAAAAATTTCTATTAATATTCAGTCTTGACAAAAACTAGTATTCAATCTTATAAAATCACTAATTTTATAAGATTTTTTCCACTAATTTCAGCTTAGTATTTTTGAACAATGTAACTTACCTTAAAATAAATAAATAAATATATAAGTATATGAAAGCTACCTCTTCCTCCCGGCATTGCCGGAAGGACTTTTTTAAATGCTATCATTTTAGTCTTCTCGTCGAGTTCTATCTTTTGAAAACAAAATCACTGTTGTACGTCAACTGGTTTGCCAGAAATTACAAAAAGACGTTCGCATTTTCTATTTCTTAAACATATTATACCAAACGCTACCGCGTTTGCTATGATAACAATCAGATCAAATAAGTAATATACATAATTGATCCCTCTCCCCTCTATAAATAATAAAGTGTTAAAATCTTAACCATCTACTCAGAATGATAAAATATTCCCCAATATGCACTTCAAAATTCTTTATTTCTCAACAACAAATTAACCAGACCATATTCCAATCATTCATTAAGAAGAAAAAAATTCTGTAATAAATTATATTAATCAAACCATATTATAATTATTATTATTATTATCTTTAATCATAGGAAAACGAAAATAATAAATTATCTTTATTAATTAAAACTTGCAAGAATTAAAACAACAACGAAAAATTTACAATCTACCTTATAAAAATATAAACACACAGTAAAATCCACTACATACACTTAAAATCACTTCCCTCCGAGGACACTTTGACGTAACATCCAGAGCGACGGTCTTCCACACAGGAGGTTGTGCGATCGAATTCCCCTAAAGATCATAGTTTTTTCCCCCAGAAATAAATACAGAAGCTTTTAAACTGTGCAATACATCAATACATGGCACTACCAGTCACCTTATTGTACTTTTCGAATAAGACTTTTGAGGAAATTTCTATCGTCGAATAAGCAAAGAAGCAAATTTACTCAATTTGACGAAATATTCGGTCGGAGCATTTCCCAAAAAACGGTTTCGTCAAAAATGAAGAAAATTTCGTGAAATTTGAATACAAATTTCTGAATGTTCAGTAGATTTTCTATTTTCTAAGTAATAAGAAAAATTTATGTTGTTTTAGAACACATTGGAGAAAACGGATACAATAAGAGGTTAAAGGTAGAATTTCTAGTGTTTAACGCGAATCTATTTTCCTAATATATATATTTTTTTACCCGACTACGGCAAAGCCAAAGGAGGGTTATGATTTTGACAGGCTATGTATGTATGTATGTATGTATGTATGTATGTATGTATGTATGTTCATCTGTTCCCTCGTAACTTCTAAACCACTAATCAGAATTCGACAAATGACATATCATTAGAAGCGTCTTAATTGTCCGCTGGTTATAGGCTATATAGATTTTCACCAAATTCAATGTGGCGCCCTCTAGCGGACAAAATATACAGAGTAAAAAAATAAAGTTAAGCTAGATATGCCGTGTTTGGTATCATTTTAAAGCGCTTCACTTGTACATTTCGAATATATATATATTACTAGCATTTGCTTGTGACTTTACTTGCATTTATGGGCTAATTGCATATAATTCACATCTTTTCGTTCTTAATTTCTTTGGTACTTAGTAATCAGAATAAGACCACTGCAGTGCCATTAGAAGGGTCTTGATCTTGATATTCTGTTGGTTGTGAGCTATAAAGTTTGTCACCAAATTTACTATTATGCCCTCTAGCGGACAAAAAGTATAAAATAAAAATATATGTAATGTGTTTGGTATTACTTGAAAGAGCTTCACCAGTATTTATATGCTTATACATAATTACAAGACTGCTTTGAAGATGTTTAAAAAAAATGAGCGATAAGAGTAAAGCGCGGATCACGGGAACTGTAATGTAGAGCAGCGTGAACGTTAATAGAATCGTTAGAACGTTAATAGAACGTTAATAGACTAGCATTTGCTTGTGACTTTACCTGTATTCATGGGGTACTTTTATACTTTTTCAGCGTAGTTTTTTGTCGTAGTTGGGTTTTAGTTTTTTTACTTTATCTTGTTCATTTTTCAACTGATTTTTATTTCTTATTCGCCAAATTGCTAATGTTGGTCGCAAGCCAGTGAGAACCCTGATGATACTACTTGCTTCCGTAGGCCGATCTTTATCGCAAAACCATCTACAGGCAGGATTATTGCGAGCAACCTGACATCCTCGATCGTTACCCGTTGGAACACGAGCGGCATCCCGACAGCATGCGATTCAGTTCGACATTTGGCCATCCGGTGATTGACAGCACATACAGGGATGACTTTATTCCTTTTAGCGAGAGGGATCAGGCACTGTGTCGAGCCAAGCTTCACGTTCCAGATGACAAGCTGCCTCCAGACGCCGGCCATGGTGATGCTTCAAGACGTCCAACGCAAGGTATATTTTGATAAGAAGGAATTTATTTTATTACAATTAAATTTTCAATTAATTATCAGCTGTGAAATTACGCTGATGTGTATTTATTCACCGATGCCGAGTTTATTTGCGTCTCGTGTTATGCCATAGGTTTTTGTGTTCATGTAGATGTTATCATCTTGTGCTTCTGTTGCAGCTTTACCAATAAGATGTGAGTGAAAAATGACAAGTCCTCGTAGCTTAAAGGATAGATCACTTGGAGCACTATTCCAAGGGTTACGAGTTCGATCCCCGATTTGGACATTTTTAGCTATGCTGGTTCTAGGCTTTGTTAGCAGTGTGATAGCCACTTATTAACTATTCATTTGTTTTATTTTATTTTATTTTATTTTATTTTTAGGTACTAAAGCTGTTATCTCAAATGATCTTTAGAACATAATCTTTACAAACAAAACTTACAAAACTTTTCTTTAGATGAGAACCCATACGGCACAAACTCGTCCTGCGGACGTACGATAAGCGTCTTATTCAGGATATAGCCCCGTCCGGCGGACATCCTATAATATCCGATAGTTATCCGGCGGACGTCCGGAGGAGAGCAAAAAGCGACACCTACTCCCGTCCTCCGGACGTCATTTTTCGACGTTTATAGGATGCGGTAGGACGCTCATAGGACTAGGTAAAATGAATAGAATTGTGTATCCTCTGCTTCTCCGGCATAAAATGATGCAAAGCATTGAAAGAGATTAGTAATTTTCTAGCATTCATTTTGAATGCTTACTTTTAAATGAATATTTTTATTGTGATTTATTCATTAGGAGTTATGTTTGCTAAAAACAACAGCAAATACAATCATTAAGAAAGGAATATAATAATAAAATAATAATAAATAAGATAAGGATTTAAAAAAAAAAAAAAAAAGATGAAGATGCAAATTGCTTCACGCTTCATTTCTACATGATTTTATGATTTTTATTTATTTTATCTTGCACAGGAGGGAGGGTATAATGCAACATTTTAATTAAAAAAAATTGGTAGCCTGGACAATACCCAGAATGTTTTTTTTTCTTTTTTTTTTAATAGAACTGCTTAGATAACCAATGTGTAAATAGAACACCAATGTGCAAGATAAAATCAATAAAAATCGGAGCACCATTTGGGAAGAACAGATGGGGCAACAGCACTTCCCCTCTATTTAATTATAAATCCTTCTTATTATTTTTTTTATTAAAACGTTTTTTAATAGATTTCTTTTTATATAATTGTTTGCTGTTGTTTATCACAAACATATAATAATTCTTTATGAATAAATTACAATAAAAATATTAATTTTAAAATAAGCATTAAAAATGAACTCTAGAAAAATACTAATCTAATTCAAGTGAAATATATTATTTCTGCTCTCAAACATCCTTTAATACTACTTATAATAATTATACTACTTATAATCTAATAAGTAGTATATAATGAATGAGATATAACTGGGTAGGATTCTTTGTTAATTATCTGATATAACATATTGAATTTACTTTATACTTTTCGGTTAATATCATACACATTTCAGATTTCAACATTCTTTTTTTCTATGTAAATACACAATGTACAAGGTGAAAATTTTTGTATTTCATTTCAAAAATGAAATTGTGAATATGCAAGAAGTTTTTACTTAAAAAGAAAAAATTGAGTATGCACTAAAATCAAATATTAACAAAATTCTAAAATTAATTATTGGATTTTTTTTTAAACTTATTTTCCATAATTTTATTAATTCTCTCTCTCTTTTCTTGATTAGACATGTTATAAAAATGAAAGAGATTTAAAAAAAAAAAAGTAAAAGTAATTTCTTACTATATCCCTAAAAAAATGAAAACTCAGAAACAAAATACTTCATTCACAAATAACAAATATTCTTTGTATTTTTTATTTTTACTTACACTTCTATAAATTGAAATTCTGAGAAATACATTTAAAAAAAAATATGTAAGTAACCATTTTGCTGATTATTTGCTACTAAAAATTTCTGTCAATCAATTATTTATATTATTTACCTTAAACCAAAATTTTTAACTTAATACTTTAAGAAACTTATGATGATCAATTGCCACTAAGATAGCATAAATTTTGGAATTTTTAATATACATGATAAGAAAATAAAAGAAAATTCATGATATCATCTCTTAAATACAAAAGCAATTACACAATCAATTATTAAAGTTCGTTAAGCAAACTTGTATTTTTAGATAGATTTAAGAACATTTTCCCTTCTCTTTAAATTTTAATAGCTTCAATTACAAAAACACAGGATCATAAGAATTTGATAATACTTACTCTATCAGATTCCATGATATTTAACACTTCTTACCTGACAACTTGTTTTGTTCTTCATAGTTGTATTTTAGATTGCAATAAGTTTTTGTTTAAATTAAGTTATATACAGGGTTGTTATGATTTTGCCCAGCCCAAAAAACCCGGGTGGGTTTTTTCTGAAAAAACCCACTTGAAAAAACCCAAGTGGGTTTTTTCAAAATTTCAACTTTAAATTACATATATAATGTATTGTAATACATTTCTCAATATAAGTACACAACTCAAAATTTATAACCATCACCCCCTTACCCCAAAGAAAAGAAATGTCCTAATTATATCATCACAATTTTTAAAAGAAATAATTGTTAGTTAATCTCTGTAGCATGTGTAAGAAACACAAACAATTTTTTTCCCATTAAAAAAATACTTTGATGTGTAATGTGTTCTATGTTATGCAATAGAAACTCATAACAAAATACCATATATCCTTAGAATCCTAATTGAATCATGTAGACATGTAGAATTACTTGGCTTATTCTATTATTTAGTAATAACAAAAAAATAATTTATAAATTATTACTAATAATCAATTTATCTAAAAGCAAAGCATAATTTTGATTACTGTCATTGATTTATATATATTTGTAATCAATTAGCTACTTTAAATTTAGTAATAAGTACATTTTTTTTCAAGCATTCTGAACCACCTCCCATAACCCCCAAAAAACCTCGAAAAGCCCTGAAAAAACCCGAAAAACCCTGATAAAACCTGAAAAAACACCAAAAACCCTGATAAAACCCTGAAAAAACCCAGTGGGTTGGGTTTTTTCTGAAAAAACCCGGGTATTTAACAACCCTGGTTATATATTTATTCAATTTAGTTTTTCTATGTATGCGATTCCATTGAATTCTTTAATTTTTATAGTAAATGTATGAAAAGTTTGATATTAAGCACATGAAACATATAGTGAAATCCTTTTTTAATATGTCAATAATGTTTTTTTTTTTTTTTTTTTCAAAATCCATAACAAAATTGCAACTAAATCTATTTACATCTTTTATTCCAATATGGATGTAATATTTCTAAATAATAACACAAATACTTTACTCGTTGCTATAAAATGCATCAATTTAAAGTTTTAAAAAATTCAATTTCTAAAACATACGCATTTGGAACCAATGTTAAGGGGAAAAACATCAAAATAAAATAACAACAATAAATACATTTATTATTTGATAAACTTTAATTTACATTTTCAGATTTTTTTTTTTTTTTTTTTTACATAACATTTGCATTCTTTTACATGGCATAATTATGTCTTTAATACTTCTTCAATATGCTCCCCTGATATGTACTTTTTTTCCTTGACAGCATCTGAAAAAAATATTAATAATAATAATAATAAATAAATAAATTAAATAAAAATTAAATAAACCTAATTAAAATTCAGAGTAAATACCATTATGACTGCAAAAGTTTTTTAAAAAAATGTATAAAAGGAAATAAGGAAAGTTTCAATTTTTGAGTAAAAGAAAATGCAAAATTTAATAATTTTTAACACTCTTTAGTAGTTTTATGGTAGTCAGACACAGATGATAAATTGCCAAATATTCTGATAACCAGCCCATTCTGATTTCATTTATTTTAAATATAGCCATTCACAGTGTTCTCGCTGACATTTGACCAACGTTAATAATTTGGCTAATTAGAAATAAAAAACAATCGCCAAATGAAAAAAGTATTAGCAAAATAGATTCACCGTGTAGTGCTAAAAAAAAAAATTATCTTTAATGTATTCCCTTTTTTCAATACGTTCTAAAATATCCTAAGTTTTTATAACTGCGACAAGGATTGTAATTAATCTAATTTCAAGCATTTGATACAAATATATTAAAAATATTTCTATAGGCATGTGTATGAAAAATGAAAAAAAGAAAAGAAAGAAAAAGCAAAAATTGAGTACTACGAATTTAGCAAATCTAAGCGCTTGTTTACTCGCCAAATGAAGAATTTAGTCGCAATTTGGCACAATGGCGAGTGATAGCGAGGACCATGGCCATTCACTTATTTCATATAAAATACATAACACTTACATTCTTTTACATAAATACCAATATGTGAAAAATAAAAGGCAAGAAAGAATGCTGTGAGCAAAATTTGCACATGGCTAGAATAAAAGTAACTAATCTCACTACATAAATCAAAATAAATATATGCAAAAATATTTAAAAGTGGATATATATATCAAAATTCAAATAGCATTGATATATATCACACAGTCAAATTTCTCGTGCTTCATTTAGTCTCCCAGAGGACATATATTTTGTTTTCTTTCTTTCTTTCTCTTTCTTTTTTTTCCAATTTTGATTGAAAATAGTTTATTTGTATGCCTGTCATCGCACAGGCTTTGAATTTAAAATTAAAGATCTAAAGATAATAATTTAAAATTAAAGATCTGTCCTTAAATAAAATTGTATTTTACAAACAAATTAATAATGTCTAAAGTGAAAAGCGAAAAATGTTTTGTTTCCAGTGGACATGTAGCCCTATTGAACATCAGGCGCAATGTGTTATCCGATAATTACATCACACACAATTGGTTGGCAAATTATTAAAGAACGATAACAAATCTTAAAGGGCTATTTTATGACAAAAGTTTTAATTTATTTTTGCTCAAAAATGCATGAAACTAGCAGGTGGTGTTGTTCAGAAACTATCTAATTGCATTCGTTTTCCCTCTTGCAAATGCAATGGATGTTTGAAGAAATACTATCAAAATTATTTTTAACTGAATTTCCCGACGAAAGCAGAAAAATACCATGTCACATGATCAAAAATGCTTATAAACCAAAAAATAATTTATTGATCAAAAAATAGAAAACACATTTCAATTCTAAATTGCTCCCATAATCAGGTATTTCAATTTTATATTTTTCTGTTGAAAAATGAATTTGTAAATGTGCACAAAATTTTGTGCTTGTTGAGCAGAGCAGTTGAGAACAAACAGTCTTAAGCACTAACAAACATCATAAAATATTTGGACGGAGCAAATAAGCGATGTTACCCGATAGGCCTTCTGTTGTTCAAAAATTGGGATGATCAGACAGCCACTGATAGAAAATCCTGGACTTTATTAATGCAAGCTAAACAACTTTTTAAAAAAATTATACAAATTTAACAAAATGATGCAATTAAATAAGTATATATATGGATATATATTAAGATTTTTATTTCATTTTGAAAATGCATCTTTTAATGTTTAACATAAGTATAGTTAACTTTTTTTTCAAAATTTATTGCTAGTAATTTATTTCCTTTTTAAATTTGTCGAGCTGTGAAACATAACTTTATATATATTTATTGTTATCACTAAAAAAATGTTCTTTCATTTGTTATTCTACAAGATGTTAAATAATGCAAATTTTCTATTAAACAAGATTTCTAATATCTGGGGTATTGACAGTCCTAAATTGCTCGGATAATCGAGGTGTCACTGTTCATAAATGATGCAATTTTAAAGGAATACATTATTATACATATTATTTGTAAATCTTTCATTCTATAAAAATTGGCAATAGTTATATTATCTTTTCTCTCCCTCCTCCTTATAAAAGACTCTTTTAGTCTAATGTCAGTATAAATATTTTGGTTAGAAATTGACTTCAAACAACATTTGCTGTGTTTCATTTTTTCTTAACCGCTTCAGACCTGAGGATCACAAATGTGTACCTTCATTTTTTTATCATAAAAACTAAACTGTTCGAATTTTTTGCAATTTTACTTTACATCTATACAGCTGAATATTTTTTGCATTAAAACAAAACCAATAAATGTCAGTACTGATGAATATTACTTCATAAAATAAATATTATTTTCATCTGAGTTTTGAAAATACCTTCAAGACATTGTGGCCAAGAAAGTAAGAAATATTCAGGATTATTTAACTTAAATGCTTTACAATAAAGAAAATTGAGGATTTGCTGAATATTTACTTGTTCAAAGACCTTAATTTTGTTATTGCGTAAATTTATGTTGCTGATAGTTAAACTCATGTTTTAAGAGGATTAGTACTTTTATATCCATTTTTGTAAATCTAAATTACCAGTCCCCTAAAGTACTGATTTCACAAAAATGACTCTTTCTGTCATCTATGGTGTCATTTCGATTATGCAAAAGCAATAAATATATATTTGTAGAATTATTTTATGCTCAGGTCTGAAGAGGATAAATATATAAATCACAGAAAATGTTACCACCACACATAAAAAATTAAAACACTTAATTTTAAGATATAACTATAATATACAAACAAAACTGAAAATACAACATAGCAATTGTTTGTCTGGAATCAGTTTCTAACCAAACTGACACTACGACTGAAAGCATAATATATACAGTATGGAACCATTTATCTGGAAACCAGTTATCCGTAAAACTAGTTACCAAGAATTCTATTTCTAATAGGCTGATAATGGAATCTTTGCAGAAAAAAGTGTCATATGTGGCCAATTTGACAAATGCATTGCTTGAAATAATTGTATAATTTCATGACAACATCTAGTTTTTGAAATGGAAACGCATTTAGTTGTACTTTAGATGTTTTCAATTTTTATGCAGAGGAAACAGGAAAATTTTTGTACCCAAAGGATTCCTATAAATTATATCCCTTCAAATTCTATTTTTTAATTTTATTTGCATCTGATTATTAATTCAAGTAATCTAATAATCAATTGAAAATTAGAAGTAATACCATAACCACATATATTCCATAAAACTTACCAAATGGATGCTGGTTTATTGCCTAACCAGTTATCTAAAATACATCTGCCCCAACCATTCCGGATAAATGGTTCTGTACTGTAATTTTCTTTTTCCATATTTAGTTTTGGGTGTAACTTTCAATTCTAAACCCGAATTACATTTTACTTTAAGTTTCAGATTCTCAATATATTACATGTAAATAAATAATTAAATTTTTCAATATATATTTATTAATGAAAACTATAGAACAGATGGCTATTTACTTACTTATAAAAATTGTTTTCAACTTAATTTACAACAAAAAATTGTTTATATTTTCTCTGCAAAGTTTAATTTGCTTTTTTATTTAATAAATAAACATACAGTTGAACTAAAAACAGTTAAATATTTCTGATGATTATCATATGATTACATTAAAATTTTAGCAAAAACAATAATAATAAAAAAGATTCAAATACAGTAGACTCTCTCAAATCTGCACATAATTTACAAATGTAAACAATGAAACAGTTAGTTCAAGTATAGAGACAAAATTTGACCTTTTTAGTTTTATATAAATTCCATACATATTTTAATTTATAATTTTTGCTAATATTACTGAATTCATGTTTTTTCATGAAGGAAGAATAAATTTATTTGTGAAAAAATTGAAGATTTGCTGATATCACTGATAATAATCTTCTTACCAAATATAATTTATATATTAATAAAGCTTTTTTGATTATTAAGTCTGGATAAACCTGAAATAATATTTCTTTGTTTTATGATTTTGATGTGAATTAGTAATGTACCTTTATGAGGCAAGTTTCATTGAATAATTTAGGAAAAATACATTTAATTTTTATAATGAATATTTAATTATTCATAATGTATTATTAATTTGGCCTTTGCTTTTAATATTTAAATCATTTGAAAATTATGTGAATTATTATTATTTTACTTTATTACTTATCATAATATTTAATTATACTGTAATCATTCATTATAGTTTCCAGAATAGTTGATCAGAAATCTGCAATTGCTAAAATCCGCACAATCTCCCGTCCCAAGCTGTGCAGATTTGAGGAAGTCTACTGTATTAAATAAAATTTTCAACGTTATCATTTCTAGTAATTGCCATTATTGTAATAATTTTGCACATGAATTTTCATTTTTAAAACAAGAGTTCCATTTATTTCTATGACAGAAAACTCATGGACTTGCTTTTAATTATCTTTACTTGGATACTTTAAAGAATGTATTAATTAATATAAATTAAGTATGATTAAAGAATATATAACAGGAAGATACACATATGCATAGCTTTGATAAGAATTTTTTATTTTATTATGATGTCTTATTTAGAAATATTTAAAGAAAACTTACCAATTTCAAAATTTTATTTAGAACTAAGCTTTGACTGCTGGATATTTGCAGGATTTATCCATATATACTTTCATTTATCCATGCTGGGACTTTACGGATTCTTTAATTTGTGCCTAAAAAATAATAAAATAATTGAAGCTACATAAATCAGTTAAATAAAATTTAATATAAATGATCACATGTGGCATCAAGAAGAACTTCCATTATTTTTACATTTGACCTAAGTAAATTCAAAGAAATTAAGGTACCTTCTCCATTATTCCACAGAGTTTGTTGCGTTAAATCAACATAATTGGTTTTAATCATGATTTAAATTCATGATTTTAATCAATGGATTTTTTTTAAGTCATTGATTTAAATCAGATTTTTAAATAAACTGAAAATATAAACAAACACATTAAAGCTTTTTAATATATTTAGTTTTTTATAACACAGATAAGCAATTAGTTTTTAGAAAAACAATATTTAATCTTTATTAAATAATAATGTACAAAGTTTAGAAAAAAAAAACTGGCTTTCAATTTCTGGCTTTAAATTTCATTTAAGGGTGTATTCGAAAAAAGGCTTTTCCACCTTCAGCAGCTCGAAATTTTCCGATACAATGGACTCTATTCTGGTGACGTCAAAGTCACGTGCTTTGGGGAAACATTCCCCACATCACAACCATTAATCACCCAACGACTCGTTTGCTAACTCGTGATTGTATGCCATAGAATAGTAACAGAACATATTTCTGTGACGTGAGGTCACGTGTTTTGGGGAAACATTGCCGAAATCACAGCCTCGAACTCAAACGGAGAATAGGGTCCATTTCAGACACATTTTTTAAAAGTAGAAACATGAAATTTGCTGAGGGGATATTCGAAGAGACGTATAAGGTGCCTTTTGATGTCTTTTTACGCTCAATAGATTAGAATTTGATTTATGAGCAATTAACTTTTCAGGAAGACCCTTTTTTTCACTCCCAGCTCCCAGATCTCCCACTACGGAAAAATTGGTTCAAATTGCCGTTTTTGATTGCTTTTTTTTTTAAATATTTTGTGCACTTATCAAAGAATCGACAATCACAGCACCTTGAGTAGTGTCTAAATAAGAGAATCTGTGAGTTTGGTGCGTTTGAGAGCAAAAGTGAATTCAAAACAAATCGGAAAATAAGCAGTTTGAATCAAAATACACCCTTAAGTCAAATTTGCAAAAGTAAGGAATTTCTGTTTAAGCACGAATATACTAAATATAGGAATATTTACTTGCTTATTACTTAGTATAGTATTTAAAGAAACTCCTGCAAGTTTCTAAACAAAATAATCACAATAAAAATGCCATGTCTTTGAAACATTGTATTATTATTATTATTTTTTTTTTTTTTAAGATCATGCAGTGCCGAAACTAGGGAAGTAAAGAGAGGACATATGTCTCGGAAGTCAGAGCGAAAGGCAAAGAGAGAACCGAATGAAGATTTTGTCTTTTCATACAAAAATATATGTAGATATATATACATGTACGTATATATTGAGTACAAAAGAAACCCACATGATGATGTTAAAACTTTGGGATTGTTCTTTTTAAATTTGTGAAAATAGAAGTGACTTTATTAAAAAATAAATCTGCAACCAAAATTTGAAAAAGAAAACACTAACCTGGTTAGAATTCCATTTCAACTATTCTAAAGCAATAAAAAACATTTAAAACTACTGATATGCAAAACAGAAATTCTAAAAAGAATGTTCTCATAGGCCTAACATTTGTTGTCCAGTTTCTTCGCATGACTAATGAAGACTCTTAACGCTCAAGCTAATCTTAATACTTTGTGAGCATTGTTTACATATTTCTTGCTAGCATTTTAATTTTTATTAATTGTTTTTTAAAGATTTTTTTTTTTTTTTTTTTTTTGAATAGTGTACCTATGATTGATAACTTTAATTGGGTGTGAGGGGCAGGGTGTCAAAATTAAAGTTTGCTCCAGGCCAAAACGAGCAAAAAAGGCTAGTTTTGACCCTGAGATCACGTACATTTGCAAAATTAACAAAATACATGGAATGGAAGGCTGAAAGAATACTTTAAATAGATTAAGCAAACAAATAAAGCAACATTAATGCATGATTCAAATACATTTATTTGTACTTTTTCAGGGTTCATACTCATCTTCCAAGAAAAAATCCCCTGAGAATCCAATGATGTATTTTTCAGAATGTACAATTTTTCCGTATCAACAATTAAAAATATTTCAATATTACATATGATATGATAATAAAGCATGCAAACAGTAACAATTGCCCCCAATTTCCCAGAAAAGACTGTCATTTTGGCAAAATTTCCCAGGTTTGGGAATTTTTTTGTATTATCCCCTGAGATTCCACTGATTTTTACAACCTAAAATTCATCTCCTGATTTTCCCAGGAATCCTATATTCCCCTGATGAGTATGAATCCTGTTTTTAGGTCAAGCATCAGAGTTATATTTACACACACATTGTATATACATATATGTGTAACACTGGTACCCGGCTTAACTGAAAAGTATGCATTTATTCAGTGGCACAGCCAGAATTCAGCTCTAGGGAGGGGTTTTGAGTTTCTGATAAAAATGATTGCCAATTATTTGAATAGCCGGTTAATAGAATCAATATCTACTAATTAGAATATTCACTGTATAATACTTAAACTGAAAGAGCATCTGTGTGGTAGGAAACCATAATTTTTTTTAGCATAATGCGTCTAAGAAAAGCGACTTAGTACAAATAACCAATTTTTACTTAACTGATTCATGTAATATGCACTTTCACAGTTTTAAGTATAATTTTTGCCAATTAATTGAATCCTTTTATTAAATAAAATCTGAATCAATAAAGCGACGGATTCCGAAATGTGCCGAAACATTTAAATATTAAGTTTGGTTTGGATTCATATAAGCAGCAATTATAGCGATCTTTCTTAGCTCTGGGAGGAGTATTAACCCCAAAACCACCCCCTTGGCTGCACCAACTGCATTAATTATTAAATAGATGCAAATATTTGCAGCAATATTATGCTTCAACTTTAAATATTGTTTCCTATATTTTATTGAAGAATTATTTCTTTCAAGAGAAGCTTCACTAACACACTTAGCAGCGATTGTAAAAAATGTGATTTTTACGCATGGTAAATATAGAAAGATAAACATTAAATGATTTTATGGATTAAAAATTGACAAAATGCAATTGGATTACAATGACTGAATAACCTGTTTTTCTAAAGAAATAAGTTCTATAATTTTTTGCAAACTCTAAGGCATACAAATTTTGAAATATTGTGATTTGTTGAAGAGATTTATGAAATATTTCGAAGCAAATAGGGGTACAACTCACTCTATTAAAATAAAGGCAGGGCTCTGCATTTTTAAAAAATGATTTAGAAAGAACATAGTCAAGGTTACTGTCATCTAAAACGGAAAATATGCAGATGAAATAGGCTAGTCTAAAAATCTTTTCTTAGAAAATGCAAGCCAGTTTTTAAATACATAAAAAAAAAAGCAACTGCAACATGTTTTTTAAATGAACAGTTATAACAGTGTATTTTATCTTTTTTTCAGGGGTATGTATTTCACTGAATATCTCCTGCCCCCCCCCCCCCCCTCCAAAAAAAAAAGCAAGTTAAAAACGATTATGTATAAATAAAGACAAATTGAAACTGCTAGTGTTACACAGAGCCAGCAATTGGAGCTTTTGCCATTGGGCCACATGTAGAATTATTAAATTTGTAAACCCTTATTTTACAAAATTAATTTTATAAGCAAGTTATTCCTGGAATAAAAAGATATTTTATGAATATTTTTATTAGATTTTTAAAAGATAAATAAATTTAATGGTTAAATTGATTTAAAAATTGAATTTAAGACTTTTTAATATTTTTATTTGCTTCTCCTTCACAAAACGAATGCTTAATGTATTTTTAAACTAATACATTAGTGTCCAAACAATCGATCGTAAATAATGTTTTGGTCAGACACATATTGATCTACCCATAGGCGTAACTAGCGGGGGGGCCAGGTGGGCCGGGCCCACCCCAGACAACCCACGGCCCCCCCTAGAATTTTAGACTCTTGTGGAAATCTTAGAACGCAAAAATTTTATTTTTTCGACATATTATACATGTCTCAGAGTGGGACGCTAAACTGTCTATTTTTTGCATTTGTCTTAAGTCTATATTTTTCAGACTTAGTCTCTTTTCTCGCTTTTTTACAATTATTTCTTACTTATCGATCACCCCGACATGGCAACAGTATCCGCTTTTAACGAAAACCGGTCACTCCTTTTGAAAGAGGACTGCATTCATTTGTACGATTGGAAATCAGCCGAAGGCTAAAAGAAATGGTCATTTCCTGTCAGTCTCGGGTTTTTCAATACTGCAACATTGGGGGGTCTTAATTAGTTACATCTGTTTCTTGCTCTTTTTTTGGAAACGGGGCTGAACTCTCAAATTCCAGGAAAAACACAAAAACACATGCTCGCATGCTTCTGTTGTTAGTTGCTGTAGTGCTAAGGTGTTTTTTTTTTCTTTTATTGTGCGTTTCGCTATGACTAATATTAAATCCTCTTCAGAGAAGAAAATTATGAAAAAGATGGATATATGAGATCATTTTTTTTAAATCTTCGAATTCCTTCAAGCATTCATTAAATCCAGGTATGTTTCAAAAGTATATAATTCATTTATATTTAAGTTTCTCGAAAGATGTTTACTTAAACGTTACAGTTTTCGTATATTATCATTTTATTAAGTTTGTTCTCAAATCTAAAGGGACTATTTTCAAACAATTTTTAGATGCGTTCCTAATTATGTAAATACGTAGCACCTATAGTTGTCGTTCAGTCTGTTTGTCCGTCTGTCCATCCGTCCATATATAACAATGCAAAAACTACCCAACCGAATCGTTTGAAATTTAAAATGCATAATTATTAAAATCCGATGCATAGATCAATTACAGTGACAATCAAAAGTATTCCGTTACATTACGGTCACTGGGAAAGAAGTTTCAAATGCATTTTAATCATTTGAAATTTAAAATATATAATTATTACATAATTTTGTTGAGTAATTTCAAATTTTATGAAAATTGGATGGATAGATTAATTACAGGTACAATCAAAAGTATTCTGTTATATTACGGTCAATGGGGAAAAGTTTCGAATGCTTTTTAATGATGTTATGTTACACTCATTCGAACACAATAAAATTGTGTTATGTGTGTTATGCATCTAGTGAATACATATTATTATATACATTTTGCATAATCTATGGTGCAAAGAACATTTGATATTGATTTACAAGACCAGACAAAAGTATTCCATTACAAAATGGTATAGGGAGAACATTGTTTGGTGAGCATTTTAATTGTAATAAACTATTTAAAATTTTATGAGTTTGATATATGTTGCTGAAGACTGTTACAAGTTATTTTCTGTATAAAAGAAAGCAGATAGTATTTACAGTGTCACACAAAAGATTTTGGCTAATATACTGTATCCGAAATACTGTGTACTATTACATCAAGATCTGAATAATTTTAAGTGCGTCCGTAATTATATAAAAAACTAGCACTTATATTCGTCGTTCAGTCTGTCAGTCCATTCGTCTTTACAATCTATGCTACAAAAAATATATATTATTAATTTACACGGCCACTCAAAAATATTCCCCTACATAATGATATACGAGGATTTATTGTTTGGGGCATGTTTTAATTATATTCATCTATTTCACTTTTATGAATATGGCATACGTTGCTGAGGTGTAATAAAAGTTGTATGTCCATGTACATTTATAAGAGCACATAAAAAAAAAAAAAAAAAAAAAAAAGATTTTGACCATTATACTATATCCGAAGTACTGTCTACTATAACAGCAAGATCTGAATATTTTTAAAACTTCGTTATCGTACGAACGCACCTCATTTGCTAGGCTTCATGTGCAATTTCCAACTTGTTTTATTAATTCTTTTTTAAAAAACGTACGAAATAGGCAAGTGAATAAACGGAAAAAAAGTGATCGGAAAAAAATAACAAACTACAAAAGCGGAAAAAAATGACTCTCAAAAAAAAAATTACCGGAAAAAAAGTGACAAGGAATTGATTTTGGGGATTCATTAGTTAAGTATATAGAGGGGATGGGGGGGGGGAGGCTCTTAATTTAGGTAAATGTGTTTTTCATGCTGAATTAACTGCTTTGGTTCAATTTTTGGACATATGATTACCACCCCCCACCCCATCCGACCTAAATTAGATAAACGGATTTTTAAGCAGAATTATACAACATTGTCTTTTTTTTTTCTTTTTTTTTTGGATATAGGTTCTTTCTGATAAGGATTATACACAGTATATTATAATGCCTGAAGAGTTTTGGGAGTTTAATTGTTAAGAAAAAAAGGAGACGGGGGGGAAACCTCTTTTAAATTAAATTAATAGTTTTTTTACGCAGAATTATCTGATTTGCTTGGAATTTTGGACATAGGTTCATTATGATAAAACGTATCTCTGATTAGTTATGGGGTTGTTTTGCTTATTATAAAGGGGGGACGGGTAATTACCCCTTTCTCAAATTAGATAAATCAGTTTTTATCCAGAACTATTCGATGTATTTCAAATTTTAAATATAGGTTCTTTCTGATAAGGTAAATCCCTGAATAGTTTTAAGGGTTTAATGGCTAAGTATAAAGAGGGAGGGACGGGGGGTAATCCCTCTTAGTTAAATAAATGCCTTTTTATGCAGAATTATCCGATTTACCTCGAATTTTAGTTATAGGTTTATTATGATAAGACGTATTACTGATTAGTTATGGGGGTTCTTATGCTTATTAAAATGAGGAGGGGGCAAGCAATTATTTACCCCATAAACTCGATAAGTCGGTTTTTATTCAGAATTATCCGATGTATTTAAAATTTTAAATATAGATTCTTTCTGATAAGGTGAATCTCTGAATAGTTTCAAGGATTTAATAGCTAAGTATAGAGGGAAAAACAGAGGATAATAACCCTTAAATAAAAAAAATGGCTTTTTACGAAGAATTATCAGATTTGCTTCAAATTTTGGATGTCCGGTACATATCGCGGGCGGCTAGTCTCTTAGGAAATTTGACGATGAGGGGATTTCTCGGTAAAGGTTTGCCGCAAAAATGCCCAAGTAAATTAAAAAGCGAGTTGAATGCAACCGAACGCAAATAACAAATAAAAAAAAATTTCTTTATTTTTAAATTTAATGATTGAAAACAATTACACCAGAAAACATAACACATTTTACCCTTTTCCTTGTAATTATTACAATTCATTTTGCATTTAAAACTGGTTTATTTATTTATTTATTTATTTATTTTTACTTATAAAAAAAGTAATATGCTAAATCATTTGTTGTAATTGTCATTTTAATTTACACCGAATATTTATCATTTAAAACTGGATTTTTACTAATAAATGTCCCATATTACACATCACAAAGTATAATATAAAACATTTAAAAATATATATGTTAGAAAATTTTAATGTAAAAACTATGTTATGTGTCACGAAGGAATAACTAGTGAATTCATTAAATTGTAGTAATAATAATAGTTTTTTATTAATAGTTTATGTTAATAATTAGAAAGTTAATTGTTTAGAAACCTGTAGTTCTTGATAGATCTTCAGTGTTTGAACGCTTAAAAAGATGAAAAAACAAATTTAAATTTAAAACAAAATGATTTCAATAAAACAGAATATTTTTTTCTTTGTTAGGATATTTATAGAATACTGAAAAATGCTATGAAGAAACATAAACCATAGTTTTAAATGCAAACAGCTATTGAGGATATGTAAACAAACCCTTAAAACTATTCAGGGATTTTATTTTATTAGAAAGAAAGAACCTATACCTAAAATTGAAGTACATCGGATAATTGTGCATAAAAACAATTTATCAAATTTAAGGGGGGGGGGGGTAATCGTCCATCCTTCCACTTTTTAATTAGCAAAAGAACCCCATAACTATTCAGGGATACCCCTTATCATAATGAACCTACATTCAAATTTTTAAGCAAATCGAATAATTCTGCGTAAAAAGCCATTTATTTAATTTAAGAGAGGTTATCCCTCGTTCCTCTTTTATACTTTACCATTAAATTCCCAAAATTCTTCGGGCATTATATACTGCGACGACGTACTGACAACTTTAATCTGGGCAGATGATAGATAGCGAAATCCCATTGAGAAAAGGGTGAAA
>CAXHSM010000553.1:0-17000 GCA_964019185.1 Maratus speculifer | reverse complement strand
CCTTACAGACTTTTGGCGAAATCTGCGTTTTTCTGCAACTTTTTTTTTTAACAAAATTAGCGTTTTTCCGCAACCAATTGACGAAAATCGCACTTTTTCTCCCACAGCCTTTTTTATAAAATTTGCATTTCTCCAAAATCCTTTAGTAAAATTCGCACTTTTTCGTCAAAATTTGCGTATTTTCTGTGATGTTATGTCAAAATTTGCATATTTTCCATGATATTTTGTCAAAATGTGCACATTTTCTGCGATCTTTCGTCAACATACGCATATTTTCTGCGATCTTTCGTAAAATATTGCGTCTTTTCTGCGATCTTTCGTCAAAAGTTGCATATTTTCCACAATTTTTCGTCAAAATTTGCATATTTTCCCGCGATATTTTGTCAAAATTTGCATATTTTTCGTGGTCTTTTGTCAAAATTTGTGTGTTTTCCATGATCTTTTGTCGACATATGTGTATTTTCTGCGATTTCTCGTCAAAATTTGGGTATTTTCTGCGATCTTTCTACAAAATTGGAGCATTTTCATGATCTTTTGATAAAATACGATTATTTGAGAAAATTAGAGTATTTTTCCGCAACCTGTTCACAAAAGTCATGTTTTATCAGAAATTTTTTTTATGAAAATCGCATCTTGTTCGTGATCATTTAACAAAAATCGTGTTTTTTCTCGTGATCCTCTGAAGAAAATAGTATTTTTTCCGCGATTGCTTGAAGATTTTATAGCTTTTTTTTTTTCCCATCCTTTGGAGAAATTTGCGTTTTTTCTGCAATCCTTTGAAGAAATTTTCTTAATTTAGCGCCGTTTGACTCGCGTTTTTGTTGTATTTCATTGTTACCCCCCCCCCCCTACATATAAATGTCATCAAATTTTAATGCATATTTGCATTGATCCCAGAAATAATAAAATTTGTCGCCGAAAAAGCAGAATTCTGCATTTCTGCGGAAAAGTAGCAAGTCTGTCTGAGTTATACAAAAATTAAAAAAAAAAAAAACTCTTGCGACAATAGCTACGATATATTCACCAAATGGGGGGCCTCAATCGCAAACGATAATTTTCAGATTTCACACGATAACAGAGAAAAGAGGCACTTTCACTGTTATCATGTTTATTCACACGCATACATACACATCCATATCAATGAATCGCACCAATAATCAATTTTAATTAATTCATATAACATACATTCAACATACATACAGAATTGTTTAAAAATAGCAAATATGGAATCAAGTAACTTCAAAATGTAAAAATATACAAAAATACATATACAGTATGGAACCATTTACCCGAAATCCAGTTAATCGAAAAACTAGTTATCCGGAATGACATTTCTAATCGATTTTTGTTAGAAACTTTGTAGATAAAAGTGTCATACACTGCCAATTTGACATATACATTGCTTGAAACAATTATATACATTGATAACAGCATCTAGTATTTGAAATGGAAGCATATACAGGGTGTCCCTAAACTCATGGTAAATACGCTAGGGGGTGATAGAACCCATCAAGATGAGTAATAGGAAATAGGAAATCAAGGATACTAAATGGTTTCCAAAGGAGATAGCCGCCATTAAAGTTTAAGGTCCAAAATTTTAAATAAACATAAAAAACGGAAAAATTGGCCGATTGATTTGCGGTTTTCACTAAAACTATTCTTTATCTCGGTATTTTCTTGAAAATAAATTATAAAAGTAAATTTCGAGAAATGCCGATAGAGGGCGCTTTAGACTTTGGAGTAACGAACAACTATTTTTTGCATCTCATTAAATGGTTTCATAAGCTTAGAGTTAAGCTTAAATTTTGAGTTCAAAATCTGAATAGTTGGGAGTGGTTAAAAAGCACAAACTGAACTGTGTTCAGAAGGTTCAAATGTCAAATGATTATAAAAAATGGAATAAATAGTCGATTGATTTGCGGTTTTCACTATAACTATTCTTTATGTCAGTATTTTCTTGAAAATCAATTATAAAGATAAATTTCGAAAAATGACGATAGTGGGCACTTTAAGACTTTGGTGTAACGAACAACTATTTTTTGCCATTATTTTTTTGCTTCTGATTAAAAGTCTTCATAAGGTCAGACTTAAACTTAAATTTTGAGCTTAGATTCAAATGATTATAAAAAAGGAAAAATTGGTTGATTCGTTTGCAGTTTTTGCTAAAACTACACTTTAAATCAGTGTTCTCTTGAAAATAAATTTTAAAGATAAATTTCACAAAATGCCAATAGAGGGCACCTTAGACTTTGGAGTAGAGTACAACTATTTTTAACTGATATTTTTTAAAATCTCATTACATGCTTTCAAATGCTTAGACTTAAATTTTGACTCAAATTCTGAATTGTTGGGTGTGTTTAAGTAGCACAAAACTGAACTGTGTTTGAGGAGGGACGGAGGGTTAAATTTCAACTCCTGAACACACTTTAGTTTGCGCTTCTTAACTCCTCCCAAAGATTCAGAATTTGAGTTCAAAATTTAAGTTTAAATCTAAGATTTCGAAAACATTTAATAAGCTTTTCAAAGTATTTAATTAGATACAAAAAATAACAGTTAAAATTAGTTATTGGTTACTCTGAAGTTTAAAGCGACCTCTAACGGAATTTTTAAAAATTTATGTTTAAAAGTTATTTTCAAGAAGATACTGACTTAAAGAATAGTTTTATTTTAAACCGCAAATGAATCAACCAATTTTTCCTTTTTTTTTTATAATTATTTGAAATTTGAACCCTCTGAACAGCTTGTGCTACTTAGCCACTCCTAACTATTCAGATTTTGAACTAAAAATTTAAGTTTAAGTCTAAGCTTACGAAAACATTTAATCAGATGCAAAAAATAACGGCAAAAAATAGTTGTTCGTTACTCCAAAGTCTAAAGCGTCCTCTATCGGTATTTTTAAAAATTTATCTTTATAATTTATTTTTGATAAAATACTGACATAAAAAATAGTTTGAGTGAAAACCGCAAATTAATCGACCAATTTTTCTGTTTTTTATAATCATTTGAAATTTGAACCCATTGAACACAATTCAGTTTGTGCTACTTAACCAATCTCAACTATTCAGATTTTGAGGTCAAAATTTAAGTTTAAATCTAAGCTTAGGAAACCATTTAATGAAATGCAAAAAATAATAGTTTGTATTCCAAAGTCTAAAGCGCCTTCTATCGGCATTTTTCTAAATTTATCTTTACAATTTATTTTCAAGAAAATACCGACATAAAGAACAGTTTTAGTAAACACCACAAACCAATCGACCAATTTTTCTGTTTTTTATGTTTATTTGAAATTTTGGATCCTAAACTTTAATGGCGGCTATCTCCTTTGGAAACCGTTTGGGACCCTTGGTTTCCTATTTACTATTACTCGTCTTGATGTGTTCTATCACCCTCTAGCGTATGTACCATGAGTTTAGGGACACCCTGTATAGTTATATTATAAATGTTTCCATTTTTATACAGAGGAAACAGAAGAACTTTTGTTCCCTAGGAATTTCCATAAATTACCTTCTAACATTAGATCTTATTTGCATCTGATTCTTAGTTCAAGAATCTAATAATTAGTTTAAAATTAGAAGTAATATACAATCACATATATTCCATAAAATTAATCAAATGGATGCTGCTTTAATGCCCAATCAGTTAACTGGAAAAACCAGTTATCCGGAATACATCTGACCCCAACCACTCCGGATAAATGGTTCTGTACTGTAATACATTTTTTATCATGATTACAATACTTTTCTAGCACTGTATGTGTCCAGAAAGATAAAAAACAAGGAGAGAGGGTAAAGATGAAATTAAGCACTTTCCTATCATCTCTTTGAGATTTCTAATTTTACATAGCACTGGCAATTGGATGATCTTTTCATCCTCACACCTGCTAGTCTGTGGATAAAAATACCTATTTTATCATTGCCATATTTTAATTCTAGACAAAATATTAAATAAAAAGGATATTTATGTAGTTAATGGAACAAGTACCTAAGATTAATGGGACTTTGGTAGTTAGCAACATAAGCAAAGCATGCTTTATATAACTTAACTTTACAGTTAACTTAAAAATAAATTATTCTCATAAGCCAGTAACTGGCTACTAAAAAGAAAACAATCTATTAGTCAGTGGCTACAGAGCAAAAGTTCCTATTTTCATCTCTAAGAGAGGGGGATAAAAGCCATGGGCATTTTACTTAAAATGTAATTATTCAGTTGACTGATACTATGTATTATTTTTTTATAAACCTTTATAATCAACAGCAGATGACTCATGTTTTTCTGTAGACTTTATCTCCGGTGATTCTGTAAATAAAAGTTATAATCATAAGTTAAATTATTCATAAAACTCAATTTGAAATATATGTAACTCCATGACAACGTAAAAAATGTTACTCCTGAAAACAAATTCAAAAGATCAATAGGGTGATTCTCAAAATAGGGGGCAATTTCAAAAGTGAAATCTTAAAAAAATTACTGTTAGCAAAATTTCTGAAAAAAATAGGTGTTGTTAATATAGTATTAGGTATACTTTACATATAGTCAGCAGAGCTAAATATTTAAAAATTAACTTAAAAAAAATAATTAGTATTTTTTGAGCCATGCTAATGACAAAACAAATTGCATGGAATAAATATATTAAGAAATGTTTATTTTCTTCCTGTTTAAATATTTTTTTCTATATTTATTAGCCTTCCTTTTCAGCAAATGGTTTCCATTTTTACATATATACATATAAGGAACATAAAAACATTACCAAAGAGCAAACTTTGTTTACATGAGCAACATTCTGACACTAACAATGTAAGAAGTTGTCTTAGTGATTTTCTGACAGATTTAATGCATATTTTAGGGATAATAAATGTAATACCTAAATTTATATGTAAAATTAAACTTTATAAAAGATGCAATATAAGCAATGGTTACATTTATGCACATAGGATTCTTTAGCATGGACAGAAAAACCATGCTAATGACACTGATATTTGTCCATGCTAATGACAAATTTTAATTTAAATAAGATTATGAGCCATAATATAATCACAATGCAATAGTCCTTTCTGGGGCTTTTTAAAACACAAAAGTCCTATGCAAATAAGTAAAATAAAAATTTTAATTATAAAATAAACATGAAAATTATTATCCATTCTAATGACATACAATTGATGTACGCCCCTAATATTCAACTTATATTCTTAAAATACAATACATGCTTCTATTTTCAGGCTGGGGTAAAATGGCTACTTGTTGCCATGGAGAAACTTTATATTTTCAAGCTATTGTCATATGTGAAAATGAAATTTTGATTAATAACCAGCTGTTATAGTATGGCCTTGTTTTGAAAATAGAATATGGAGGACAAACTTTAATTCTTTTTTTATATACTATAATTTTATTTTTAAAAAGAAATTAATTGGATAAATCCTCTCCTTGATTAATTTAAAGAAAGAATAATATTTGTTTTATTTTATAAACATGATATTAACTCTTGAAAAAGCTAGTATATACGAGGCACAGCTGCTGTGGACATCCATGCTAATGACATTTTGAACATTTATTCTGTTATTTTAAAGTGTTTTTAACTAAAAAGTGAGTAATTCTTGAGTGCAAATAATGAATGATATTAAGACAAACATATCTAAATATAAAAACATGACAGAAAACATCTCAATTTTTTTTGTCTGCCGAAAGACATAAATTGTCCCCTATTTTGAGAATCACCCAATATTTTTATCACATTTTACATTAGAGATTGCTCTAAATGCTGTTTTGTGGTTTGAATATCAAATCTGTAGTCCGACTTATGCAAAAATGAATATAGCTCTTATGATAGTAGACTATAACATATTCAGGAAATTGGGGCTTAATCACAAATACCATCTCACTGTTATCATACTCACTCACATACATATATATCCATATAATTAAAACACACCAATAGGCAATTTTAACTAATTCATATAATATATAATGTAGTCTATGGATAAAAATACCGATATGTTGTTGTATAATGCTGCTTGGTGGCTTGTATACCAAATCTGACTGACTTATACTAAAATGAATATACAGTCGAACCCCGTTAATACGCGAAACCGCTTAATACACGAATTTTCTATGGTCCCTTGAAATACTCCTATCTTACACACATAAAAATACCCCCTTTAATACGCGAATGGTTAATACGCGAAATTTTATCAGTCCCTAGAAAGAAAAACCTACGTTTAATACGCGAATGAGCTTAGTTCTAAGCATACGAGATTTTAGATGAAGTATTTTTTCAAGCATTCTATACAACAATTATTTAAATAATTATTTAACTTATTTTTTTATGCAACAATTATTTAAACTCAATTAAATTGAGCATTTCTCCCCTGAAATCCACTAGATTTGGGCCAAAATCCGAGGCTAGCACATGACTGCCCAGTCAAAGCTCTCCCAATGATATTTCATAAGGGAGAGGAGGCTAGCGTTGTGCAAAAGTTAAAGACATTATGTCTGCTTTGAAAACCACCTGTTTTCATTTGGGGAGGATATAAAACCATAGTGTAAAATTTTAATAGAAATTCAAATTTTTAAAAGATACAGCATTTAGAGATTTTTAACTTTTGCATTTAGGCCTGTCAAGAGACGCTAATTAAGAATTTGTAAATTAAAAAATAATTGATTCAAAACTTTTTGAAATCAGTAAAAACTGAGTGTTTTGTCGTGGTTTGCGCTCGCTTGTACGCATAGGCTCAAAAATTCAAATTACGAAAAGCAGAATGTACCTTCAATTCAATACTTTTCTTGTGATTTTTGTCATTTAAAAACATAAATGTAGACAAAAAGAGAATTAAATTTATAAAATCATACAAATTTGAAGTTCACAAAAGGTTTATTCATTGCGGGCGCGGGCTGTGAGAGCCAGTTAATTTTTATAAAAAGCAAAAATGAAAAGATCTTTTCCTCATAATTAACAAATGATGTGACCCCCCCCCCTTTCTCCAAAATTAGAGCGGTAGAACCGATAGATAGAGCATGCGCTACGATCGCAGATTAATCACGCGGGTCTTTCCAATCGCTGTTTCTTCAGTGCTGTGATGTTTTTAAAAGAAGAGTCGCTTGTCGCTCCCAGTATTATCTAGTCTACGATATCCACCTATGCTTTTATAATCCTGTCTAAAATGGCGGAAGAAGCAAAACATTAAATGAAAGGCTCTTTCCATCATTGAGAAGTTACAAATTATAAATCAATATGATGCCCAAGCTGTCACAACTATGTCTGCGTTCGCCAAAGAGAAAGGGCATACCTGAGTCAACTTCAAGGACTTTGTTAAAGATTAGGAAGGCCATCATTAACCAAACTGTGGTTGGAGGAACAAAGAACAAGAAAATAAAAACAACCAAGTTTGGGGACATGGAAAAATCCCTTCACAAGTGGTTTGTTCAAGAGTGCCTTACGAATATCCCAATAAGCGGCTTGTTAATACAAGAAAAAGCTTATGAAATCGCAGCAAAAATGGGATTGCTATGCCTCAAATGATGGCTGAATCGATTTAAAATACGGTACGGTACAAAATTCAAGCAAGTGTGCGGTGAGTCAACTGACGTAAACATTGAAGATGTTCACTGTATTCCGTAACTTGTAAAAAACTACTCAAGCCAGGATATTTACAACATGGACGATTTTGGGCTTTTTGACAGAATGACACCCAATAAAACAATGGCCATGAAAGGAGAAAGATGCCATGGAGGCAAACTGAGCAAAGAGAGCCTTACTATTCTGCTCCGTGCCAACTCTGATGGATCAGATAAATTAAAGTTGTTGGTTACAGGGAAATCACGCAATCCGCGATGTCAAGAATTTCCCTTTTCTGTACGAAAGCCAGTGTAGATGATGGGCAACATTTTTACAATATGGTTTTGTAATTTTGATCGGCGTATGAGAAAATAATCGCGCCATGTGTTAGTGCTTGTAGACAACTGCCCTGCGCATCCAAAAGATAACGAAGACCTGAATAATGTCTAAGTAAAATTTCTATTTCCAAATTCAACTAGTGTCACTCAGCATATGGAGCAAGGAATAATTTACAGCGCCAAAGTAAGTTACAAGACTCGCGTTGTACGGCGATACATTCTCCAAATGGAACAAGGCAGCAATTCTTAGTGCTACGAGTGTCGTCCAGTTACAGTCCTCGATGCTATGCAAATGCTTACTGTAACATGGGAAAGTGTCACACCAACAACAATTACAAATTGCTTTCACAAAGCGGGTTTCGGAAGTTGCGAGGACATCATTTACACAGAGCTAACCTCGCAACCTAATGTTGAAGAAGATTGGCTGACCGCACAAGAAACTGTAGGGGGAGAATTTTGTCGATTTAGACATGTTCATTAAAATCGACAAAGATCTAGTTACCTCCGAACTTAGAAGTCTGGATATCATCGCCGCTGTAACTGCGACTAACAAATCGGATGAGGAGGAAGAAGATGATGAGCCTGCGCTTCCCCTTCTCCAAAGTTGCAGAGGCATTCAATTTTCTAAGACTATAAGCGTTGCAACTCGACGAAGGATCCTCAACTAGCGAACTTTACCACTACCTAAATAAGGCGAAAACATCATGGTGATGTTCCGATCGCATGTCAAACAGGCCAAAAGAGACAGCTACTTTTCCAAAAAGTAATTTTTATGACATTTTTAATTGAATTTTAATATTATCAACCCCATTTATTATCGCATCTATCTGTTCTGTATAGCTAACAAAGATTTCAATTTTGCAAACATTAGTTTTACTTAATGTGGTTAACAGAAATTTTTGTGTTCGTTTTATTCAATTTTATGTGTTATACATAATAAATCTAAATTTGAAAAGACATAGTATTTTTATTTGAGAAATTAATAATTATTTAAATTTTCAGCTTTCAAACGTTCCTGATTAATAAGCACATAATGATTAAAATAAATAAAATGTCATTTTATGTCTTTAAAACGCTAAAAATTGACAAAAAATGTGTTTTTTCCGTGTAGATTCTATTAGATAGACCACTCGAAGAAAATTCGCGACCTTTGGTTAATACGCGAATTTTGATCGGACCCTTGATTCGCGTATTAACGAGGTTCGACTGTAGTTCTTGTGACACTAGGCTGAAACATATTCACCAAATGGGGCCTCAGCCCACAAAAAAACATCTCACTGTTATCATGTTCAATCACTCACACACATACATATTCATATAAGCAAAATACATCAATAGCATACTTGCCAATCTCCTGCTTTTTTTAATAAAGAAATGTACTTTTGACCAGAAAATTGATTCAGTTAAATGATTTTTGGTTTGATGTGGTAGTTATTCAAAAACATACACTGATTATTTATGAAATAAAATTTATGGTTTGAAGTATGATTTATTGATTTTTAAAAAGTGGAAAGTTGGCAAGTATGAAAATAGGATATTCTAATTAATTCATATAATATATAATTCTACACACATACAGAATATGTTAAAAAAATAACAAATATGGATTTAGGTAACGTCAAAATGTAAAAATTTCCATAACCCATTTTTTATGATGATTACAATCAGTGTTGAATCCAGGGGGTGACTCTTGGGGGGGGGGGGGGTACTAAAATATCCCCGCCAGAAAATTTAAGATTTTGGTTTTTCAATGGTCAAAAAGTGCAATTTCTTTCCCCCCCCCCTCCCCAGAACTCCATAATGTCCCGGCTTGGGGTTAATCCTAACAATATGCCAAAAGCGGGTTCCCAGGGTGGGTGATTGATTGATCCCCCCCCCCCCCCTAGAGCCACAACAGTCCCTCCTGAAGAAAAGGGTCTGAATTCAACACTGATTACAATACTTTTCCAGGGTTCATACAGAGTTTGCTAAATGAAAAATAAGGACTCTGTAAGCACTTTGTAAGGGCTTCGTTAAAAGAAAAATAAGGACTTTCTAAAGTTAAAAAAGAACAGTACACATAATTACTTACATTAAATTTTAATTGTAAATATATAACATTAGTTGGCTTCATAATCTGCCATATTTGGCAGATTATGAATGTTTCAGGGGCGATTCTGGGTGAAATTTTTTTTTCGGAAACTAATATCGCATTTTCGGAAATCGGCGGCGCGGGGAAGGGAGAATTCCGTGAGTTACACACACCCCCCTGGGAAGGTGGGGAGGAGGGGGGGGGGGGTTTATCCACGATCTTCAGACGAAATTGGCGATTTATCTGTGATATTTAGCAAAATCGAAGATTTATTGCGATCTTTTGTTGAAATCGGCGGTTTTCCGCGATCTTCTGACAAAATCAGCGTTCTCCCCCCCCCTTTTTTTTAAATGAAATTGGCGTTTTTTTCGACGATTTCGAAAATTTGCATTTTTACTCTATCTTTTCTCAAAAACAGTGTTTTCAGGGGTGATGAAATTCCACGATCTTTAGACGAAATCGGCGTTTTCTCGTGACCTTCAGACGAAATCAGTGATTTATCCGAGATGTTTTAGCAAAATCTGCGATTTATTGCAAACTTTTGTCAAAATCGGCGGTTTTTCCGCGATCTTTTGACGAAATCCGCATTTTCCGTGTTTCTCTTTAATGAAATCGGCATTTTTTCGGCGATCTTTAGACAAAATTCGCATTTTTACGCGATTTATTCTCGAAAACATCCTTTTATCTCTGCGATCTTGACGAAATCGGCGCTTTTCCGTGATCTTTTGATGAAATCTGCGTTTTTTTTAATGATCTTTTGACATAATATATTTAAGCAATCTTACCGAAAACGGCGTTTTTCCGCGATCTTTTAACGAAATCGGTGTTATATCCGCAATCTTTAGACGAAATCGACGTTTTTCCGTGGTCTTCAGACGAAATCTGCGATATTTGGTGAAATTGCCGTTTTTTCCGCGATCCGCACAGGAAATTTGCGTTTTTCAGCGATCTTTTGAGAAAGTTCGTTGACAAAAAAATTTACGAAATCGTCATTTTTCCACGAAATATATACGAAGTGTGTGCTTTTCGGCGTCCTTTCACGAAATTTGCATTGCACCACGATTGTTTTTTCCGCGCACAAAACCATACAAGTTGGCAACTATGCAGAACAAACATAATAACAGATAACAAAATTTCAAATTTTCGGAAGAAGATGCCGTAAAATTTCGGACGAGAATCATCCCTAGACGTTTCATACCCGCTATCTTTTGACGAAATCGGCATTTTATCAGTGATCTTTTGATGAAATCGGCGTTTTTTTCAATGACCTTTTGGCAAAATATTTTTAAGCTATCTTTTATTGAAAATGCCTTTTTTTCGCGATCTTTTAACGAAATTGGCGTTAAATCCGCAATCTTTAGACGGAAGCGACGTTTTCCCGAGGTCTTCAGACGAAATCAGCGTTATGTCTGCGATATTTGGTGAAATTGCCGTTTTTTCCGTGATCCGCACATGAAATTCGTGTTTTTCAGCGATCTTTTGACAAAGTTCGTTGACAAAAACATCGACGAAATCGTCGTTTTCCCACGAAATATTGACGAAACGTGTGCTTTTTTGGCGATCCTTTTACGTAATCTGCATTTCCAGTGCTGTAAGTGGAAAAAAATATTTGTGGGAACTCACTTTCCCATAGAATCCATTTTGGTGTTATTGGATTTTTGTTAAACAAAAAGCGAATTTAAAACATTTAGACCAAAATCAACTTTTTTGAGTTAACAGTTATAATTATTACACTCTAGATTTTAGGTATTGTAATTGTGTAGCATTCTCTAAATAAATTTTATTAATCGCGTAGTAACATTTTCTATCATGAAGCAAAATTTAATTGAGGTAATAGAAATTTTCGTAAAGAACGATAATGAGAGGTTTCATTTTTCTGCTTTTTGATTTACAATTAACTGTCATGTCTGCCAATCTTCTTCCGACAACCAAGATTAATGACCATATGGTTCAGGACAAAATTCTTTAAAGGAAGATCCTACACAGCTTATAAATACAAGTGAATTGGCGTTTTTAAATAAAGATTAAATTTTTCACATCGGTCATGTTATTCATGCAGCTGAATTCATGCATTTCGCTTTCCGACGTTGAATTGGATACAGTTTTCATATACAATAGAAGAGGAGTAAGCTCTCTGGCTCATTTTCAGTATCAGGGAACTTTATAATTACTGTTCTAATACACTACGATCATTATCATTTCGATTAATTTGAAAAAAAAATGCTCGTGGATTATATTAAATTTTATTTATTTATTTTTATAGTAACAAATCAAATATTTCTGGGAACGGCGTTCCCACACGTTCCCGCCCAATTACAGCCCTGTGCATTTCTCCGCGATTATTTTTTCCGTGCGCTAAACCGTACAAGTTGGCAACTATGCGGAACTCATAACCCAATTTCAAATTTTCGGAAGAGGATGCCTTAAATTTTCGGAAATTTCGGACGGGAATCACCACTGGAATGTTTGGCGATTTCTTAACAGCATTTTACGGATCGCTTTAATATTAAGCTCATGTTAAAAAATAAGGACTTTCAATAAAAAATAAGGACTTTAAGGATCCTTATTAAGGACTATCGAAATATAAGGAGTTTATAAGGACTTTTAAGGTCCGTGCGAACCCTGTTTTCTTACACTCTATGTGTTCAGAAAAATTAAAGAAGAAGTGAGTAAAGATGAAAATAAGCACTTTCCAGTGGCCACTGGTTGAATATTTCCCATTCTCCTAGGGCATGTCTAATTTCACACAGCACTGGCAATTCGATGATCTTTTCATTCTCACAGCTGCTAGTCTGTGTATAAAAATACCTATTTTATATCATTGTCATACCTTAAATCTAGGCAAACTTTTTTTTTTTTTAAAGGATACTTATGTAGTTAGCTATGTAAACAAAGCATGCTTTGTATAACTTTGCTGTTAACTTATTGACAAATTTAAAATAGATAGGAAATTACTATCTCAAATTTATACAAAAACTAATCGTTGGGGGCCACCGTAATACTTACCCATCATATATATGCATATATATAATATATGAAAATAATACATTTGAAAACTATTTTTAAAATGGATTGCAATTCCAAAACAAAATTTAAACGTGTATTTATATTTTTATTGTGCATAGTAATGCTGTATTAATGAGTTGCTGATGAATCTCTTTCAATAAATAATACAACACGTCTAACTACTCAAGTAAGGTACCCTGGGGTAATAACGCCAGGCGGGGTAATAACGCCAAGTGCTTATATTTTGCATAATTATGAAATAATCAGGTAAATGACACCCATGTGCTCTGCGCAAAAGGGTTTTGAGTCATATAAATCGCAAAAAACAGCTTCAGGTTAATTTGTTTCATTTTTACGTCTTATTGTTTTCAAAAACAACTAAAATTAACACTTGATCTAAAATTTGCGACATACGTTTTGTGATGTGAAGACTATCTTTTTATCCGGAAATGCTTTGTTAATTACATAAATTTGTAGTGCATTTCATGTACTTTTAAAATGTTGTTGAAGATTTTGGATATCTTCTCGAGATAATTTGTAATTTAAAATGTACTGCGCAATAACTATATCGGGTAATAATGCCAATCCTTGACATTAATACCCCGGTTGATTCCCTACAGTGGCCGAGCTACATCCTAAATACTGATTCAAATAAACACAGTTAAAACTGTGCAATGTTTCTCATATTTCTATTTAAGCGGTCCTTTTTAAGCAAAAAGAAGCTCACGATCTGATATTCTTTTGCCTCATCCCCCCCTCCCACACCACACCTTTATTTTTCTTACACTTTCACAAAAAATTGAACATTTTCAATAGCTTAGAATGCAATTTGTCAATTTCTAAGTTTGTAGAGTTTGTATTTTTGGAATTGGGCTATCTACATGCAATTATTTCATCTTATTTCATAGTTTTGTTTGCATGGCGTTATTACCCATATAGGTGAGTAATAACGCCAAATAGCATTGGTCAAGAAAAAACGCCATTACATTTTATGAATACATATCTGTTAAATTATTTTATTTTATATAGATAGTCAATGAGTTGCTGTATCAGATCCTATATTTGTTTGAAAAATACAATCTAAAACTAAGCCGTGAAAATTGGTAGAACCTTAACGTGACGTTATTACAGGGTACCTTAGTACTGAATTGCGAAAAAGAAGCATCCTTATAACTCCAAAAATAATAATTCTATTAACTAACAGTTTATTGCATCGGATTAAGCGTCTCATTTTCAATTAAAATATATCTTTGAATTGAAATTTGAATGAAATACAGGGTCATGAAAAATCGAAGAATGTGGAAAACAGGATTACAGATATCTCGGCAACTAATAATTTGATCAACTTCGTTCTTTATGCAAAATTTGTGTTATTTTATTGCCTTTTACGATCACTCCTTAAAATAAAAAAATTCAAAAATTTTTATATACCTTTCATCAGAACGAATTTTTCGAGAGTCCGAAAAAAATAGTTCTGGATAATCGAGGTTACTGATATTAAATAGGCTTCGTCCCATTCTTACATATTAAGTACATACAAAATTTCAAGTCTCTATCTCAATTCGTTCAGGAGATAGAGCGTTTACAGACAGACGGACGGATGGCAAATTTTTTTTTCTAAAAATATGTTTTTCGAAATCTCCAGTGTCGAAATGTGTAAATCCATCAAAAATTTTTTTTCGATTTTCAAAACGATTGCAAGACTTACCCTATACTACGTATGATGGGTAAGTAAAATATAAATTAAGATATTTTTATTTAGTACATAAATCACTTTTTTACTGTGAACTCATTACATGTTTAAAATTAAATATTCAGTAATATAAATGTACTTACTGATTACAAAAAAAATTATTCTCATTAGCCAATAGTTTCTAAAGAATTTATTCTCACTGGATACATAAATAAATAAATAAAAAATAAGCAATCAACCAGTCAGTGGCGACTAAACAAAAAACTTATTTTCATCAATAAGAGAGAGGAATAAATGGGCATTTTACTTTAAATGTATGTATACAGTTGACAGTATTTATTATTTTTATACAAACACAAACCTTTATAAGCAGCAGCAAATGACTCAGGTTTTTCCATGAGCTTTTTCTCTAGTGGCTCTGTAAATAAAAGTTATATTCATAAGTTGTTTATAAACTTAATTTGAAATTTAATATATGCAACTCCAACACAATATGAAAAATGCTACTTCTGAAAAGAAATTCAAAAGATCAATATTTTTACCACATTTTATAATAGGGATTGCTTAATATGCTGTTTGGTGGCTTGGATACCAAACCTGTCAGACTTATCCAAAAAGGAAATAATTTTTTGTAACAGTAGTCAATAACATATTCACCAAATGGGAGTTCAATCACAAAAATACTATCTCACTGTTATGATGTTCACTCACTCACACACATACATGTTCATATCAATAAAACACACCAATAGCATATTTGCCAATCTCCCACTTTTTTTTAAATGAAGAAATGTACTTTTAACCGGAAAATTGATTCAGTTAAATATTTTTTGGTTTGATGTGTTAGTTATTTAAAAATATACACAATTTTATTTATTACATAAATTTATGGTTTGAAGTGTGTTTTGTTGATTTTTAAAAAGTAGAAAGTTGGCAAATATGCCAATATTCAATTCTAATTAATTTATGTAATATATAATCCTACACACATACGGAATATGTTTAAAAATAGCAAATATGGATTTAAGTAACCTCAAAATGTAAAAATATCCATAATCCATTTTTTTTTTTTATCATGTTTACAATATTTTTCTTACACTATATAAGTTCAATAACATTTTTAAAAAAAAAATATTCAATGATTTTGTCATTCTCACATCTCTACTCTGTGGATAAAAATACCTATTATATATCATTGTCATATCTTAATTCTAGACAAACAATTTAAAAAAAGAAAAGTACTATATAGTTATATAGTTAGCTACTCAAGTACTTATGCTTTAATAGGACTAATGCAGTTAGCTACATAAGCAAAGCATGCTTTGTATAATTTTGCTGTCAAATTATTTTTAAATTTAAAATAGATTGAAAATTAGTATCTCAAATTTATTCAAAACAATATAAATTAAATTATTTTTATTTAGTAGGTAGGTCACTTGTTTAATGTAAACTCATTACAATGTTTAAATTAAATATTCAATAATATAAATGGCTAATAAGAAATTATTCTCATAGCAAAAGTCCTTATTTTCATCTGTAAGAGAGGGGGATAGGTCGCATTTTATTTAATGTATATGCATTCAGTTGACATCATTTATTATTTTTATACAAACCTTTAAAATCAGCAACAGGTGACTCAAGTTTTACTGTAGACAGAATTTGTGCTGGTGTTGTCACTGGTGATCCTGTAAAAAAAGTTATAATCATAAGTTAAATTATTTATACAACACAATTTCAAATGTAATATGTGTTACACCACCACAATATTAAAAAAGGCATTTCTGAAAATAAATTTAAAATATCAGTATTTTTACCACATTTTATATTACAGATTACTTTATAAATGTTATTTCATTATATTTAAGGTAACTTTACTTGTTAATTACACGCAATCTATGTAGAAGAATTTGATTTTTAAGCACATGATTGCTGGTATCAAATAATCTGGAACAGAATCTTAGCACTATAACTGAAAATCCCTCCTAATAATGAAAAATTAAAAATATTATGTAAGACTAAGATTTTAATGTTTAATGTAGAGATACACAAAAAAGAAAAACAATTATATAAATTTCCAATTTATAGAAAAACATAACTGTGGGTTATCATGAATATATTTAACCTACCAACAGCAACAACAGATACCTTATTCTTTTTCTCAAATAAAATATTAGCATATACCCTATCTATGAGGGATGTAGGGGAAGGTATATAGCGGTAAAAGCCTTCTGTATTTTTTAAAGAAACACTGTAACCTTTATTCCTCAAGAAAGCTATAATATACACACTCTAAGGTATACCCTCTGCTTAGAGAACATATTTTCTCTTACTTTTACGAATACA
>CAXHSM010000552.1:0-91000 GCA_964019185.1 Maratus speculifer | reverse complement strand
CTGTTGCATAAAAAATATGAAAATGGGTGGTATGGTAGAAAAATATTTTAAAAACACGCTGGTGCAGACAGTTCTTAAATAGAATAATTATTTTAGATATATTTAATGTTTAATTTGGTCAAAATCGTTTTTTTTTAAGTTTTATAGGAGCAAAAACCATACATAGGAATTTAATCATTTTTAGATCATTTTATACATTAAAAGTATAAGTGGGCAGACTGCATTTATTTTTTTGACTCATTTTTTTGAAGATTTATTTCCATTTTAAATTCACATTTTCAGAATTTCGAGAGATATTTTTTACATATTTTAGAAAAGAAAATTATTTAAAATTGTTGCCAACTATTAAAACAGTGCACAAAATAAAGTTTTTTCAAATTAAAAATTTACTGACACGAGACTATTATAAATAGAAAGAAAATTAAATTAACATTACATATTAAATGCAATAAAATATTGAAAATGACCATATAAAAACTGAATTTATACATGGATTTTAAGAGAGAAAGAAAATTATGAAATAATAAATTCATTAATGTGGGTTAAAAGCAGTAAATTGAGGAAAATATTACGTCAGATTTAAAAAACAAAATAAGACAATGCAAATAATAATATTTACTTTCTAACGATAAAAATATTTCCGTGTGAATATTAAAAAACGAAAAAAGTATAGTGAAAATTACGTTAGATTAAATTCGTTATATTTAATAATCACTTATTTAAAACCATTACCTAGCATTATAAAAAAAATTGACTGTATGCTAAAACTCAGTTGAAGTTAATTCTATATTAGCTGATTCTGAATTAATTATAAATAGAAGTTTTCATATACGTCCATTAACATTTCAAAAATATGCATTAAAATATTTAATTGCTATAAAGGACGTTAAATACTAATAAAAACATTAAAAGATCTTAATAATTTTTACATGTTTCGATTGAATTTACTCAATAATAATCAGAAAAAGAAAATACAAATAAACACAAAGATGGAAAATGAGAAAAAACTATTACAAATGAAATTTATTTTTTATTTTTTTTATTTATTTTTTTTTAATAAAAAAATAAAAATTATCATTTATTTCATATTTCATTTTTTATCAAATCATTCATTTTTTTTTAATTTTTAAATTTCATTTGTAATAGTTTTTTGTCATCTTCCATCTTTGTGTTTATTTGTATTTTCTTTTTCTGATGATGATTGAGTAAATTCAATCGAAACATGTAAAAATTATTAAGATCTTTTAATGTTTTTATTAGTATTTAACGTCCTTTATAGCAATTAAATATTTTAATGCATATTTTTGATTCTGAATTGTTTAAGTAATGTATATATTTAAAAGACCAGTCTGTTTTTTAGTCATCTGGCGTAAGCTTTCTACTGAACCAATTTTGAAAATTATTATTATTTTTTTTAATGAAAGCACATTATTTGAAAAAGCGTCTGTACTTGCAATTTTTTGAAATAATCCCATTTTTATATTTTAATTTTACAAGTTGCTTTATGAAATTTCTTCACATTGTTGGCAATGGGATTATTTTCATTGTTGAAGGCATAAAACATAATGTAATAGTAGAAATGAATTTGTATTGCGTGCAAAGTTGAAACCGGCATTCGTGACATAAAGTTTCAGAATATACTTATTAATAATCTATTAATATCGTTAAAATATTTGGAAAATAGTGAATATAAATCTTAAAAGCATGCATGTATATTTTGCGATGATAAAAATCACGTTGTTTTTAAATTTCGTTGAAAACAAAAATTATATTGTGTCATATGGGGCGCAATTTTCGTCGATTCTCATTCGGTAAAACCAAAGATAAAAGCCTCAATTATAATAACTTACTAATTTCTGTATCTTAATATAAATTACTGATGAAGTAAGGAATAAAGTTTAATTTTTTCCATAATGTCTTTTAAATATTTTCATTCGTCGATGTCAATGGATTATGACTTGTCCCATTTAATCAAACTCGAAAACAGCCGTTAATAGAAGTTCATTCGGCCTTAAACCCTCCAAAAAATTTAATATATGTTTATAGGGCAATCACCACTGCTCTAATTATGATAAAATTTTCCGTAAATTTCTTAAAGCCGATTAAATTAACTGATTTTTAGACGCGGGACGGAGGTTGACGAGCGGAAATCGTAGGGGGCAGAAACCCCTAGTTTAAAAAATGTCTAATCTAAAAATTCTAGGTTGGAAATTCAAGCTGTAACTGAAAACTCTCATTTTTAGCTCTTTAAAAATAAGTACCCATCATACATGGCTTTACTGTTTAATCTTTAAAACAATTATTAGTATAATTGAAAAAACAAAACTTTGTAAAAAATCACTATAAACTTCAGTGAATAAACTTCTCATAAAATCAGTCATTTTAGCAAAAATAGGAAAAAAAATTAGAACAAAGCTGGATTTTTGCGTAGGTGCTAGTTAGGTTATGTAGTTAAACATACTAAAAGTCCCCATCGATCCGATGTGAGCTTTCGCCGCCAGGAGGCGCTAACGAGCTTGAAAATCAATTTTCTGTGAATATCTCACGAACAATGGCATTTAGAGAAAAAAGTTCAATTACAAAGTTGTAGATAATTTAATTTCCTATAAAAAGTGTCATTAACATTTGTTTGTCACACCAACCCTTCCCTGTCAAAAATATAAAAAAAGTGAACATATTTGAAAGTAAAATTATAAAAGTACGAAAAATCTGGTGCTACATAAAAAAAATTATGTAAACAGGTCTATAATTCTCACCTTTGAATGGAGAAAATGAATATATAATATACATTTATGGTTATTTCCACACTACTCTTGGGGTAAAGCACTTAGTGCGTCTTTTTATTGTGGTTTCCCCCGTAAGCATATTCCACTTATAGTGACTGGCTTAATCCAATTTCAGTCGTTTGAATGCTTTAGTAGTTCTTTGCACAGCTTGAATTTCTACCCTTGATTCAGATTCGTCATTATCTGTATTTATTTCTTTCATTTGTTGTGCTACTTTCAGTATTTTTTGTTTGCCTTTCTATATCATCACTGAATTCAGAAGTAGCGCTTCCCTCCTCCCTTGCAGCGGGCAGGATACTGTCAATATCTTCTTCGTCTTCAAATTCAATTTTACTTGCATTATGAAATGAAACTCCGCAGCAATTTATGCAAATATCAGAACATTTCAATCCAATCTTTCGGCATCCACATGCTTTTCCATATCCTTTGGAGCAAGTACAAAAAATTGATTCAATAATGTTTTTGGTGCGGGCGGTAAGGTATCTGGAATTGGAGACAAATTAGGTGCATTTTGCCAGCCCCAGTTCTCAGGAAGTAGGCTATTGCCCAATCAGTATGGCACTGCATTTTACTTAGGCGGCAACGATGAAAGGCTGTTTTTTTCATCAACAGCAACTCTTTTCTTGAAACATACATAACGGTGCTTGTTCAGATAAATTTATGCTTTATCACCGTATAAAGCAAGGAAAATAGTTTTTCCTGCCACGGAAACTTCAAATTAAGATATTTGATCACTTTTAAAAATGCTAGCAGCTTGTATTTTATGATCTTCTTCCGTTTTCAAAAACTTTGCTAACGACATTTGACCTTTCCCAAACATTGCTGATGTCGAGTCACAACCTGAAAAAGCGTGAGGCAACAATATTATGATCTTTCAGAAGAGCATCATTGTTAAGACTGTGCGATGAATACAGGGGGATTACAATCCGTCCTCTAACAGGCTATAAAAAATATCTCTATCTCTGGAGGTGCTAAAGCAGTTAACATCATCGCCAACAACAGCAGTAAGCGCACCAGACTTTGCTACTTCAATAGCTGTGTTAACAATTAGTGTGTCTGCATCATCTTCTATTTGTTTCGCTTCGAAAACATTCTCCATAAATTTCTTCATAAGCATAGATATGAGATGTGTCTTATTTTAATTATTAGATTAAAAAAAAAAATTCTTTTTCGCGGCACTTTAGAGCTTTTATTTTCCCTTCTGTATAAAAGCTTCGTCTAATGTGTTAGACATAGCAAACATTTTTCCTTAAATTCAAACAACGGACTGTCATTTCTCAATTTTTCCTTCAATGGAGTAATTTATGCGGACGTTGATCGTTTTTTTTTTGTAATAGATTTATTGCATGATTTAATACAATTCTTTCGTGAATAATTTTTCCTACTCTTTCGATGAACTGTAAATTCATTATTGTTTTTAGCCATTTCTTCAAATATTTTCCCACTTATGGTCAACTCTTTCAGAACTTGCTGTCACAAGGGACTTCAGTCTCTTTTTGCCTATTTTTATATAATCTTTTCGAAATGCAGTTCTCATCTCATACAAGGCAAACTATTTTGTCAATCTCCATTTTTCGCTCAGGATTGGCAATTAAGAAATAGTTATTTTAAACTGTCGTAACTATTTAAAATTTTCTACAACGTGCGTTGAAAATAAAATTATTCCCTTCCTAAAATCTCACAAAGAATACTTCGTTCAATAAATTAGGGTGATTTCATACTAGCGAAATGAGCACCAAATGAAAATAAAACATCGGAAAGGTACATGCACGTGGTACATCACGAAAAATGCAAGGAGAGATAGGATATTGGACAATGACAATTCGTCACCTGAGAATAATAAAGTTCTATCTGTGTTTTTGAAAATATTGACTTATCTATAGAAAGGCTCTATTTGTATCTATGAAGGCATTTTTACATCAAAATGATGTTATATATAATTTAAATATAGCCTTACAATTATATTATGACATTATTTTAATCCAGAAATGCCTTCATAGATACAAATAGAACATTTCTATATCATTAAGTCGATTTTTTTTCAAAAACACAGATAGAACCTTATTATTCTCAGGTGAAGTATTGCACAAGTGCGCGAAAACGGCATACAGATAATGGGGGAGAGGTGGATGGGGGGGGGGATCGAATGTTATTTGGTATTTGTTCTGCCTCTTCGCCGCGTTATGATTGTGCTTCTGCATTTTTTTTTTCAATAATGTTTTCTTTACCTTAATTTTTGGCAGGGAAGGCTTGGTGTGACAAAAAAATGTTAATGACACTTTTTGTAGCAAATTACATTATCTACATCTTTGTATTTGAACTTTTTTGTCTAGATGCAATTGTTAATGAGATGTTCACAGAAAATCGATTTTCAAGCTCATTAACGCCCCCTGGAGGCGAAAGCTCACATCGGATCGATGGGGACTTTTAGTATGTTAAACTACATAACCTAAATAGCATCTATGCAGAAATCCAGCTTTGTTCTAATTTTTTCCGCTATTTGTAAAAAAAGGAGCTAAAATGACTGGACTAAAAACAAAACATAGGATGCTTTTTGAGCTGGACATTTGAATTTCAGTTGTCAGCTGTTTCTCATCAACTGAAATAGACCAGCTGTTAAAATTTCCATTTCGAAACGCATCCTATGTTTTGTTTTAATTTTATGGCGATTTTTTTTTTAAATTATTATTTTAATTGTTTTATATCGCCATTTTTTGGTGCTATTTCAGTATACTATAATAGTTTCATAAAACAATTTCCAATTCCTTTCTCTCCGAAGAATATATAAATAAAAAGAATATTGCCCAGTTAAACTCATAGCTTTGAGCTCACAGGCAACGCACAATAATTCTGCATAAAAACCTATTTATACAATTAAAAGGAGTTATCCCCCGTTCTTCTCTTTGTACTTAACAATTAAACTTCCAAATTTATTCAAAGATTCACATTATCTGAAAGAATCTATATCAAAACTTAAAGCAAATCGGATAATTCTGCATAAATGTCCTTTTATATAATTCAAGAGGGGGTTATACCCCGTTCCTTCCTTTATATTAATCCATTAAACCTCCAAAACTTTTCAGAGATTCCCCGTTCTTCTCTTTATACTTAACAATTAAACTTCCAAATATATTCAGAGATTCACTTTATCAAATAGATCCTATATCCAAAACTTAAAGCAAATCGGATAATTCTGCATAAATACCCATTTTTATAATTCAAGAGGGGTTATACCCCGTTCCTTCCTTTATATTTAACCATTAAACTTCCAAAAATATTTAGAGATTCGCCTTATCACACATCCAAATTTTAAAGCAAATCGGATAATTTTGCATAAAAACCCATTTATCTAATTTAAGGCGGCGGTAGTGGTTGTGGTGGGCGGGCTGATAGCGTGGATTCTCCTCCTTTATACTTAACAAAAACCCCCACAACTAACCAGCAAAGAGTCTTATCGGTACGAACCTATATCCAAAAATTGAAGGAAATCGTGCATAAAAAAACCATTTACCTAAATTAAGAGGGGTAGCCCCCTTGATATTCCCCTTATATTTATCCAATAAATCCCTAAAATAAATCAGGGAAGCGTCTTATCAGAATGAACCTATATCCAAAGTTTGAAGGAAATTGGTAAATTCTGCGTGAAAAATTCATATACATAAATTAAGGGGGGGTTACCCTCCACTTCCCCTCTTTATACATAACCAATGAGCACACAATACTAATCATGGTGGCGCCTCATCAGAATGATCTTATATCTAAAATATTAATGAAATCTGATAATTCAGCATGAAAAACCCACTTATTTAAGTTAAGGATGGCCCTCTGAATGGGGGGACCACCAAATTAAGGGGGTTCCCCCCGCTCCCCCTTATACCTAACCTATGAAAATTAAGTATTAATCATGGTGGCGCCTCATCAGGATAATCCTATATCTAAAATTTGAATGATATCTGATAATTCTGCGCGAAAAACCCCTTCATCTAAGGAATAGGTGTCGCACCCTGTTCCCCCTTATATTTTTTCAATGAACTCCCAAAACTACTCATAGAGGCGACTCATCAGAATGATCCTATATTTGAATAAAACCTGATAATGCTGCATGATATACTTATTTATGTAAATTAAGGTGGAGATTAGCCCCACGCCTTCCCGATTATACTTACCCAATGAACTCCTAAAACCAATCAGAGTAGTGCCTTATCACAATAAATCTGTATCTAAAATTTCAAGCAAATCAAATATCTTTAACATGAGTTATCGCGTTACATACATACATAAGTGGATACGTACATACGTACATAGTACAAACATACAAAACGGCGGACTCCTCTCAGACTTTGATAACCTATAAGCTAAAAATAAAAAGTTGCCCGAGCCCTTTTGTTTCCAAACCTAAACAATTTAAATGACAATCTAATCACAAAAATTTCAAAATAAAAATTCCTGGGCTGTGAATTTAATGCACTCCATATATGAATACCAAGCATAAGCATATACTGTATTTAAACTTCACTATTTAAACTTCAGTACTTTAACTTCAACGAATAATTATTTTAAACCTAATAAAAAGCCATTTAGAATTTTGCAGTTGAAACAGTAAAAAATCTCATTAAAGTTGTGAAATGTATATGAAATTACAGCAGAGAATTCTACTTCAAGGCAAAAATAAATACTTAATTAACCCTTTCCGGCACACTGTGCCCGGTCTGGGATGCCTGATTTTGATTCCAAACTTGCAATCGGCACCAATAATATTTTAGTAAAATTTTGCTTTTAGAACAAATGCTTAATTTAGGGGTTTCAAAATATCTAAAAAAATTCGTTCGTGAATTCCTGTGTCAATCGATAATTTCTCATTTTACTAACAGATTATATTCGTGCCGGAAAGAGTTAAAATAAAGTAATACAATCATAAAAGAATAACCGCTCGTTAAATGTTAACAAACACATCAATTTCAGCAAGAATCTAAGAATGACAAAAAGTATTATTTCATCTAATTGCTCTAAAAAGATAATATAGTAAATTCTCATCAATCTCCAATACATATTCAAATAGAAACAATGAAATTTATATTGAATATTTCAAAGTTAACCAGTTGAAGCGTTTTTCGTTTTTTTTTTTTTTTTTTTTTATAGAAAGTGGCCTTTTTTTAAAATTTATCAATCTTCTTGCTTTAATTCAATCGAATTATACAATTTAATCGCTGCTTCTTTGCGAAACTTTAAAAGATAATTATAAATCTGTATTTTCTTTTAAATGAAAGAATTATTTCTGAACTGAAAATGACATTTTTATAAAATGCTTAAAATAAAATTTAAAATTATAAATTTAAAATTTTGAAACAATCAATTAAATCAGTGTTTAAAAAAATTGAAAGTATTCAGGGAAAAATGTCCATTTGAATATGTGTTTACATTTGTATGCTATTTTATTGCTGTGTATAATTTTATTATTCTTACATCACTTAATTTTATGAAATTGATAAATTTCTCGAATATTGAACAGATATTGTATTGCAAATCTTGTATTAAACTATTATATTTCCACTTTAATATTCATTTCACTTTGCTTTCTTAGAAAACTGTTTGAGAAATATTTCTGCTTATTTTATTTTATAGAAACATCAAATTAATATTGATAAAAATAAATATCTTACAGCATTCAGCTTTTTTAGAAAAAAGTATTAGTTTCTTTCCTTGAAATCTGCTTTGAAACAGTTTTATATTTTGATAGAATAGAAAAAACAATAAAATATTAAAAATAAAGCTCTTTTCTTTCACTGAATATTCTACATTTTCGTTGAGATATTCACATGAAATACATCAAACTTTGTCTTTTGATTAAACAGATTATGCTTTTTAATATAATATCACTAAATACTGACTAGTCTCTTACAGAATTTGTATATTGTTGAAATTAAAACATCTATTTTTTTTTTCATTCTACGTCAAAATATCTTGAGAACGTATGAATGAATTTTTATGAAACATGATGTAAATAATAAGCACATATGTATTTATAAAATGAGCTACTCTTAGATCAAAATTACTTCAATAACTTTGAAAAAAATATTTTTGTTTAAAAAAGTTTAAAAAAATTAAAATTTTTAGTCATCAAAAATAGTCGTAATTTAAAATATTACCACTCTAAATTTTTAAAAGTAGATCATTTTAAACACATATAACTATTTAATATCTACACCTAATTTAATACCAATCTACGCATACGTTCTCAAGATATCGTGCGCACAATGACTTTCGGAGTGAAAAATCCTTGTCAGGTTAGCCTACAGTCACAGATAGATTTCGAAGTTAAGTGCTCATTTCAAAAACAAAAACTAAAATATGATTAGAGATAAATCCAGTTTAACAACTTTTTTTCCGCTTTTGAAAAATTTTCAAATTCATTTTTCTGTAAGAACTAGTTTCACCAGAATCATCTTAAGCGAAATTTGCTCAAAATACTCACTTTGACAGCGTTTTTTGAAATATACTCTGATTTTGTTTTAAAAAAAAATTGACCAATACAGCACATTATAATGCTCCTAAATCAGAGAAATTGTCAATTGAATGTGTATGCTAGCAAAAATGAATTTCAAAACAAGTCAGAAAATAAGGTATTTGTTATTTGAATACTTCCTCAATTTTCTACTCAGGATCGCTTCGGGGAATCATGTTCAAAATGCCCACTTCGGCAGCATTAAAAAAATATATTCTGCCTTTATTAAAAAACTGGCCTTATGCATCGCATTATATAATTCCCAAATAAAAGAACCTGCCAATTGGATATGTTTGAAAACAAAATAAATTTAAAAATGAGTCAAAATATAAGCAATTTGAATTTTAGTATGCCCTTAATACGATTTTTTCTTCAGTTCTTATTTTAAATTGTTTTTGCTATAAGAATTGGTCTTAGCAAAAACTTGTCAGTATAAAAGTTGTAGATATAATTGAAAAGATGTATAATAAATTTAATCGTATTTGATATCTTGAGAATTGACGAAGTTATGAGCTTTTTTCTCACAAAACCCCTATTTTTCGCCCCTTGAGCCCATTTTAAAATTTATCAAAAATTTGTCATGCATAAACTTTTGGACCATTTTTTAGAAGTAATATAAACTTTAAACTGATTTGATATCTATTCTAATTAAGAAGTTATGGGGGTTTTAGGTTTTCACAAAAACCCTCACGATTTCCATTCCCTTTGTTCGATTTTGCCCATTAATGAACTCGATCGAAATTTAATGCCCCTTGATTTTAGATATCAGTTTGGAAGATACTTGAGCAGAATTATAGAAATTATCGTGTCCAAAAAAGTGATATATATAAATAGATAGATAGATAGGATAGATTGATAGATAGATAAATTTTTTAATGATGGTAATTTTGGGGTCTATTGGTAATGATCGGTATAGCCTCCTGACCGCCCTCGTACTACTCATAGAACATCATAATAAAAAAAAATATTTGGCGAATAATTATCGTTCTCGCGGCGAAATTACCACGTAACGACATCTATCCTTTGTTTACCGAACTAATTAAAACTCACTCGAATCTATGACACCTGTCATTTTTAGCAAAATGGCGTCGACCAGTGGAGAGGTGCGCTCACGCCAAAGGACCGGTAAGTAAAATCTGGTTTAATCATGGTAATTACTATAAATTTCATTGATAAATAATTTCTAAAACTTTGGCTGATTGACTAATGGAACAAGTTTTGAATAATTTTTCGGAATGGACATATATTCGACATTCCACAATATGTGGTTTTTAGATGTCCTTTATGTAGTACGATGTCAGACTATTATGTTTTGATTCTATTAACTTCCGATGTCCTAGGTATAGTACATAGCTTAATTTTCTTTTTTTTATTTGTTTCAGTAATGACAGAAGATAATATCGCCGATATTTTAAATCAGTCTGATTTTGATGATGGTTCCGAAGCATCTGACGGTGATTCCAGTTTTATTCTGCAAACAAATGATCTCGAAGCAAATTCAGAATCTTCTTCATACAGTTCATCCGATGACGATCCAATTGAATCAGCACCAGCGTCGCCAGTATTGTCAGTAAATTCAGAAAGGCCAGGTCGTACTCGTACACGTGGAAGACGGGGTGGTAGGCGTGGATTGCTGTCTAGATCGAGGATAATACGTTCGTCAACACTTGAAAATGCAAACAGGCAAAACTGTTGGATTGGAGAAAAATTGGAGCCAAACAACAGACATCTCCAACAGCCAGCTTACCTTCCAAAAGACACATCTAATTGGGAATATTACGAATATATTCGGCAATATATTGATGACGATATTCTAGATATCATAGTAGAATGTACAAATAGAGCAGAAGTTCTACTAAAAGGAAAAACATTGGGTCTTACAAAAAAAGAATTAATGGTGTATTTTGGTATAACGATGGTCATGTGAGCACTACAATATCCAAAATGAGATATGTATTGGATGCAAAAATCGAGAGTACCTACGATTGCCAGTGCTATGACCCGGATTCGCTTTTATGCCATTAGAACACGACTAAAATGTGTATTTGATCTGAATGTGTCTGATGAAAATAGACGAAATGATAAAATTTGGAAGATTCGCCCTTTCTTTGACCGAATATTGAAGGGTTGCTTAGCTCAAGATCGTCCAGAAAATGTATGTGTCGATGAGATGATAATACCTTTTTCTGGCCAATGCAAAATGCGACAATATTGTCCCAATAAGCCTAACCCTGTTGGTCTGAAAGTGTTTGTACTGGCAACTCCCGATGGAATTACTCTGCTATTGTCCTATATAAATGACATAGTGGAAAACTAGATTTTCCAGCTAAGGTTTTTTTTCTAGTATTTTTTACCATATGTTAAGAGCTTAAATTAGAACATATCAAAGAATCACGGTAAAAGTTAGAAAAAAGTGCCTTGAATAGTTAGGAGGTTAGATCTGCTAAAATTATCAGAAATCAAAACATTGGAGAGGACGCAATAGATATAGTATTAGGTAGCTTTCATTACAAAAAGTAAAAAGCTACCTATTGCAGCCGTCCGGAGGAAAGCACTTCCAGAAAATTTTGGTATATTTTCACCGATCATGACCCCCAGACCCCAAAACCATCCTCCGTTCAAATGTTGACATATATATATATGTATATATATATATAACCATATATATATATATATATATATATCTGATTTTTGTCATGCGATAACTAACGTATTTATGAACCGATTTGAATGAAACTTGGTATGTACATAGTACATACAAATGTCTCGACCGAGTTCGTTGGTCAGCATCATCCGCCATTTTGTTTCAAAATGGCGGCCATTTTAAATTTTTTTAAAAATTTAAAATTTAAAATTAAATGCGAAAAAATTAAAAGTTGAAAAATATTTTTCTTTTACGTGTTAGAGCTTAAAACAAAGATTCCAGAACACTTTTTATTTTGTCTATATCTTAAAAAATGATTGAGTTATAGCATTTTGAATTTTTCTTATGGCTGACATTTTGAAACGATCTAATTTTTGTCACGTGATAACACACGTATTTATGAACCGATTTCAACGAAACTTGGTATGTACATAGTACATACAAATGTCTCGACCGAGTTCGTTGGCCAGCATCATCCGCCATTTTGTTTCAAAATGGTGGCCATTTTAATTTTTTTAAAAATTTAAAAATTTAAAATTAAATGCAAAAAAATCAAAATTTGAAAAATATTTTTCTTTTACGTGTTAGAACTTAAAACAACGATTCCAGAACACTTTTTATTTTGTCTATATCTTACAAAATGATTGAGTTATAGCACTTTGAATTTTTCTTATGTCTGACATTTTGAAACGATCTGATTTTTGTCACGTGATAACAAGCGTATTTATGAACCGATTTCAACGAAACTTGGTATGTACATAGTACATACAAATGTCTCGACCGAGTTCGTTGGCCAGCATCATCAACCATTTTGTTTCAAAATGGTGGCCATTTTAAATTTTTAAAAAAATTTAAAATTTAAAATTAAATGCGAAAAAATTAAAAGTTGAAAAATATTTTTCTTTTACGTGTTAGAATTTAAAACAACAATTCCGGAACACTTTTTATTTTGTCTATATCTTAAAAAATGATTGAGTTATAGCACTTTGAATTTTGCTTATGGCTGACATTTTGAAACGGTCTGATCTGAACGATCCACAATGTTGCTTTAAAATGGCATACACTTTATGATATCGTGGAATTTGGCGACTCTCTAAATCGCTTAAAATAAAACCAGGTTGAATAAAAGATGACTAATTTCTAAAAATTCCTATTAATATTCAGTCTTGACAAAAACTAGTATTCAATCTTATAAAATCACTAATTTTATAAGATTATTTCTACTAATTTGAGCTTAGTATTTTTGAACAATGTAACTTACCATAAAATAAATAAATAAATATGTAAGTATATGAAAGCTACCTCTTCCTCCCGGCATTGCCGGAAGGACTTTTTCATACGAAATCTAACCAAAAAAATGTTTTAATTTGAACAACACACAAATTCTGTAAAAGACTAGTTATTATTTAGTGGTATTACATTAAAAATCTTAATCTGTTTAATCAAAAGTCAAAATGTCATGTTTATACATAAAATAATAATAGATATACTATTTCAAAATTTTAATGTTTTTGTTGATTTTAAACAAGTTTAAAAGCTACAAGATCCCTTAAATAGTAACTATTTTTTTAAGTATTATTTTGCATAAATTTATATACAAAGGGATATTTTATCCATTTATCTTGATTTTCTTCAAAAAAGTTTGCGAAAAATAAATGCAAACAACGTCTGCAGGGGAGAGTGGGAATACTTGAGCATAGGGGATACCTGAGCCACCCCTATTATTTCTACAGTTGGTTAATTTTCTTTCTAAAACTGGCAATATGGTAACATATTTATAGTTCTGAACATGTAAAAAATAAATCACATACCTTGGTACCATTTTGAAAGTATGGTGATTAATAGTTGTTTTTCCCAATCTAAAGTAAATATTTAGGTGCATGTTTTTTTTATTTTTTTTTATTAAAAGTTTTGTTTAAAGTTGCGATCATTTGGATAAATTTAATAAGTATAATTTCAATTGTATTTTGAATCTAAACTAGTTCAAATAGCTGCATGCTTTACTTAGTAAAACTCTGATAAACAAAAATAGTGGTAATGGGGATACTTGAGCCATTGAGAATGGGGATACTTGAGCCATGGCTCAACCATCCCCACTAGGAAATTAGACATGGATGAAACAAACAAAAAATAAAATTGCGTCCTTATATTCACTATGATATATGACTCCTGATATTTTTTTCTTTAAAAAATAATGACTTTGAAAAAAATGTTTAAAAATGTATATTTTTTAATGAAAATATCCATTTTATTTTTCATTTTGAGTAAAAAAATAGCCTGTTTAGATAAATGTAAACATAGTTTTCAATTTGATTTTTATTTCATTAAAAAAAATTTTAAACTATTTTAAAAATCATAATCTTTAATACTTCAATTAGTCAGGTCCAGCATATTAAAATATTTATTTTTTAATATAATATATGAAGATTAATATTTTATAGTGAAATTGTAACATCATCTGTTACTGTAAGTTTTTTTTAATCAAAGAAATGACTATTGTCACCAACAGAGGGCCCTACTGAGTTACCATGTAGCTAAAAGTAAAAAGATTTTGCAGTGATCCTTCGATCACCAGCTATAACGACAAAAAAGTATCGTATTACTAGTTTTGTTTTCTCAATTGGTTTTGAAGGACTTTATGTATCATAATTTATCATTCTGTAAAATATCTGTGCAAAAATAAAGCGAAAAAAATTACTTTTGTAGGTTTTTTTCCGTACTTGCTCAAGTATCCCTTCACCATGGCTCAAGTATCCCCTCCATGGGGATACTTGAGCCATGATGTAAAAAAAAAAGGTAAAAATTAATTAGACATAGAAAAATAGTTCAAAATTAATTGAAAGTGGTTTTCAGTTGAAGAAAAATTATCAAATTTTCATTTTCAATATTTTATTTTGTTCTAAGAAGTTATAAAAAATTTCAAAAAGTTAAATTTTAAAAAGTGGCTCAAGTATCCCCATCTTCCCCTATATCACTTCAAACAAAAGAAAAAAATAAAATATAAATTTTATTTTCAAACACTGATAACGGTATCATTGCTTGGGAAGGGGTGGAGACTTATATGTATGATATCGTGTGATAACTTAAGAAAAGATGGAGTCGAAAATTACCAAGCAATTGATAGCGTTATATATGCGAAGCACCAAATCAAGATTTTTAAAGTCGATGGTACATATTAGTACGCTGCACGTAAATCGAAATTTGTGTGTAACGGAAAGAAAGCGCATTTCTCGAACACTTTGTGATCTACAGGTCTGCATCGGGTGGAATTTCCAGGACCGAGCCCGGCCCGAACGAAAGTTATTTTGGCTCGGCCCGGTGTAAAAATTAAAAGTTCGCCCCGATCAAGACCGACTCATTTTCTAAAAAAAAAAAAAAAAAAAAAAAAAAAAAAAAAAAAAATCAGATTTTAATTAACATATAAATAAGATTTCTTTAACCCTTCACTGCACAGTGTGCCCTATATGGAACATAATAATAAAATCCTTCTATTTTCCTAAGTATCTTAAATTTAGATAATCTGACTTTTGTACCATATCTAGAACATTTAAACAATGAGTTTTGTACAAATTTTTATCACTTGATGGCAGTACCTCACTAGTTATTAAAGTTTATTTAAAAAAAAAAAAATCCCAGTGTGCATCGTATACAACAGTAGAATTCGCTTCAACTTTTTCACCCAAAAATATTGAAAGTGTCGCAAGGTAAAATGTTAGACATTCGAGTCTATCACATATTTGTCATTAAGATTGCTTAAAACTAAAATATTTCAGTACACCAGCTTGAAATCTTGTTTTTGTGTTTGTACCAGATATGGAACATAGAACATAAAGTTCATAAATAATACTAATGAAAAATGGGTTGCAAAGGGATAACGCAAGTTTAAATCAATGCAACATTATTTGCATCTGATAATGATGATCAGTCTTTTGGAGTTTCTGATGATAGCTGGGATGATTCAACATACATTCCAGCTAAAAATATAACTGAAAATGCTATTTCTTTATATGAATCAGAAGTTGACTGCATGATAACAACAAATGCGAACCAAGAAATGGATTCAACTACTACAGGAGATAAGGTTTCATATTAAATATTAAAGTAATTTTAAATTTCACTAAAAGTACTACATAAAAGTTAAAATCAACAAGTGAAATTCAACAATGTTGAAGTCAGACGTTTTTCAGACATCAAACATGAAGTCAGACATCATACAAAACGATCTTTCTCAAGTTTTACACGTTTCCGTAGATATTACTGGAGTGATATTTTAGGTAACCAAAAAATTAAAAAGACAGTGTCTGTCAAAGAATTAAAAAAAAAATCGTAGAATTTTCTCATTTTAATGACAATACTAAAGAAATTCCTAAAGGCATGAAGGCCGTGATAGAGTTTTTGAATTAAGATCTCTAATAGAGTATATCAGGGCAATGGGATATATAACATACCATCTGATTTGAATCAATATTAGCAGCTGAAGCTTTTAATTAAATTTTATATTTTTAACTTTGAAAAAAAATTTCAAAATTGATTTCTTTATTTTAAAATATTTATTTGAATAGTCCAGTGTGAATTCAACATTACAGAAAAACAATTACTTGCCCCTCAAAGGGTTAAATACCTGCAATAGAATTTCCATACATATTATACTCTTTTTGTATATATAATAACCAGTATTGTGAGCTTCATGTCACATTTGGTACAAAAATGCAAATATCTCATTGTGTGCTCTGGGACACATATGGCACATACAACAAAAATCTATATTAGAAAAAATATAATGAAGTCCGATTTTTTTTTTTTTTCTGCATTTGTGACTGCCGATAGTAATCAATATATTTTTTCATAAAGAAAAGAAAAATCGTGCAGTGATTTGTTAGATAATACAACATACATATTTATAGGATAAATTTACAAAATATTTTAAAATTACGATGGGTTCGCAAGACAGAAAAAACACAATAGCAACATTAACGATTCCTTAGATTGTTAAACGTTTCAACATTCAAAGAAATATTCATTAAAAAATTAATATAGTTTAAAATAAAAGAAAAAAAAGAAAGTTAAAATGAAAGTTTAGAATGAAAGAAAAAAAAGGAGGGTTAAAAACATAATAATTCTTAAAGCTGTCTTATATGTAAATATTACTGTTTCGCTTATTAAGGCTTTTCTCAAATCCAAAAGAGTTGCTGCTGACACAGTTGTGAATTTATTTTTTAAAAAGATTGATACAGGTTTTCTCATTCAGTCGAATCGAATGACAATATATATATATCGTTATTGTTCCAATACTGCTAACACTTTTTGTTTGTTTAGGTTTGTTATAGATTGGGTTATTCAATATTCATTGTAGATGTTCAATTGTAGTATTATATAATGGTTATACAGGGTGTCCAGTAAATAACTGACGCATTTTGAATGTAAATAACAAAAAAAAAAAAAAAAAAAAAAAAAAAAAAAACGGTTTGAGAAAAAAATGTGTCGTTTGCTGCATTGTTATCAGAATATCAATAAATTTTTAGATATGCACTTTCTTAAAATAGTTCGAATTTCGGCCAAAAGATGGCACTGGCTGTAGCAACAAGCTGTCGAAATTCGCACATTACTCTAGTTTTCATACGCATGAGCTCTTCCGCTCATTTCCCTGAGTCGAATCTCAGTCGACATGTTGAATCGTCTGTCGACTCACCTGGAGAAATAGAGTTTGTTCGACGGAAAGAGATTTATAATAATATTTATGATTGAATAATGTGTTTTATACTTAAAAAAACCAACAAAACATACTTTTTAATAGACATTTACTATAAATAAATTGTATTCAAAAGTATGTTTGTAACCGGTTAATCGATTCTCTTTTTACGTACAATAAATTAAAAATATTGGATAAACACCGCTTTTTAAGAAGATTTTATTATTTAATCTAAACATTACGTCGATTAAATAGTATGAAATTGCATTTAAAAAATTAGTGGTGTCAAAAAAGCTTTAAGTGATGTATCAAGCAAACGCTTCCTGCCTACGTAGTGCAGTGAAATCAGTTAAGTGCTTAAAACAGTAATACGGAAATAGTGTTGCAAGTTCCCTGTCTAAAAAACAGTAGGGCAGTGACTTATAAATCCACACATAAAAATATAATAAACCTTAGAATGAAGTGATCCATTTATAACAAATTCTATTTTAAACGAAAAAAAAAAATATTGATTTCGACGGAGAAAGTAACATATAAAACCATCTGCTAAGACGGAAACATGCCTAAAACGTAATATTGTTCATTTTTCCGAAAACCGAAGTCATCTCTACATTATCATTCATATTTTGACATTTAACACACCTAAAAAATTTATTACGAAAGCCACGAGAGATTTTAAGATGTCATTCACGCTCATCTGTCTCTTCCCCCCCCCCCCAACTGAAAACACATCTAAACTGATATGGAAGAATGTTTAAAAAGATAAAAAAGCATCGTATCTGCTTTCTATCCTGCGAGTTACCCCTTTTCAAAATCTCATTACAGATTTTATTAAGTATAATAGACATTATTCAATCATAAATATTATTATAAATCTCTTCCCGTCGAACAAACTCTATTTCTGTAGGTGAGTAGACAGTCGATTAAACTTGTCGACTGAGATTCAACTCTGCGAAATGAACCGAAAAGCTCATGCGTATGAAAACTAGAGTAATGTCTAAATTTCGACAAACTGTTGCTGCCATTAGCGCCATCTGTTGGTCGAAATTCGAACTGTTTTAAGAAAGTGCATGTCTAACAATTTATTGATTTTCTGATAACTATGCAGCAAACCGCACATTTTTATCTCAAACCGTTTTTTTTTTTTTTTTTTTTTTTTTTTTTTTTTTTTTACATTCAAAATGGGTCAGTCATTTACTGGACACCCTGTATATATATATATATTGATAAAGGCAATGTATCGTTGATAAAATACTGTTAAAAATAACGTAATAAATAACGTATAACTGTAATAAATCCGGCTAGTTATATTTAAAGATGAAATGCTTCATGCTCAAAACATAACCCGCCAGACAAAAGTTTGTTTTATTTATTTATTTATTTATTTATTTTGCCAGCTTTGATAGGGGGAAGACGCATAACATAATATTATTGATATGAATTAAGAGTCATTTGTAGTCAAGCACACAAGTCAGATGTATAGATTCAATAACTAAATAAACTAAGTGAATACGAATTAAAATCACAGAATTTCACATTCTGCAAAATACGAATTAATTTATGCGGGAAGATAAAAACAAACATTCAGTTTGAATTGCAATATTTACCAAGTTCGAACGAAACACATCTAATACGCATGCGCAACTGAGAGCGCCCCCTAGTGGTTACTGTGTAAGAAAAACCGAAGAACCAGAATGTCTTAAATTAACACACGTTTGAACCAATGAAGTGTCTTAAAATAAGACATTTGCGGATATTTAAGACATTAATTTTAGTTCGTTTACACTCCGATAGCAGTAAGACGTTTATGTAAAATACGTTTATGTATATCTTAAATATAGACATCTATTATGTCTTAATTTTCAGATTAAAAGAAGTTTAGATACTTACATGTCTAAATTTCTTTTTCAGAGACGTATGTGTCTAAATTTAAGACGCCTCTATTTGCGGTGCGTATGCCAAAAATATATTAGAATTTTATTAAAAATTAAAGAGACTGTACAGTCACCGCAAAAAAAACTCTTGACGCTTGTGATTTTATACGTTTTGTTAAATATCAAAAAATATACATGAAGAATAACTCCAAAATTCCTGGTGTATAAACAAAATAGTATTAGTTATATATTTTCGCGAAGAGTTTTACACGAAATCTAACAGGGGACCGTCAACAAATTGAAAAAGAACGAAGATCTTTTGGATAACTCTGTCAAAACTAATGAAGGAAAAGAGTTCAAACTGCATATTATGATTACGTGACGTATTGTAATAAACTGTGTTCAATTTTATGAATATAGCATGTAAAGTCGTTGAAAAATTAAGGTTTCTATAAAAACGGTCCCAATTTTTTTCAAGATTTTTGCTTATAATTTGAAGAGTTCTTCATCATGACAATCAACATTGTACATAACACCCTGTAATCAGAATTAAAAAATAGTAAAAATTGTATGATTAATGAGCAGGTTTACTAAATAATTTTTTACTGCGCATGCGTCAACGCTATTAAAATTTCATTTGCATATTACGTTAGTTAAATGTATAGAGCAACTTATGTGAAAGTTTAAAAAACATAGCTTGAAAATTCTGAAAATTATCGTCAATAGAATAAAATATAAATCCGTTATTCCTAAAATGAAGCAAAAAGATGAGGGGCTGTATCCATATTCCATTGATTAGTGCCTACACAATATTGCACGTAATTTTGGATACAGCTCCTTATCTTTTTGCTTTATTTTGGAAATAACGGTTTTATATTTTATTCTACCGACGATAATTTTCAGAATTTTTAAGCTACGTTTTTGAGATTTTCACAAGAGTTGCTCAATACATTTAACTAATGTAATATGCAAATGAAATTTTAATAGCGTTGACGCATGCGCAGTAAAAAAATATTTAGTAAACCTGCTCATTTATCATACAATTTTTACTAGTTTTTAATTCTGATTACAGGGTATTACGTACAATGTTGATTATCATATTTTCTGAAAAGAACATTGAGTTTGATGACGAACTCTGAAAATTATAAGCGAAAAACGTGGAAAAAAATTGGGACCGTTTTTATAAAAACCTTAATTTCTCAACGAGTTTACATGCTATATTCATAAAATTGAACACTGTTTATTACAATAAGTCACTTAATCATAATCTGCATTTTGAACTTTTTTGCTTCATTAGTTTTGACAGGGTTATCCAAAAGATCTTCGTTCTTTTTCAATTTGTTGACGGTCCCCTGTTGGATTTCGGAAAAAACTGTTCACGAAAGTATATGACTAATACTATTTTGTTTATACATAAGAAGTTTCGGAGTAATTCCTCCTGTATATTTTTAGATATTTAACAAAACGTCTAAAATCGCAAGTGTCAAGATTATTTTCGCGGTGACTGTACATATGATTAAAAGACTTTATTCTTTTCTTTTAGATGTTTTAACATTATTAACTCACTTAAAAACTGCCTATTTGTAGAAAGAAACTATTTTCTGCAATTTAATATTATTAATTTAAATGAATTAATTATTATGTCTGAAGAATAATATTTAATTAGAAAGAATAAATTAAATTATTTATTAATGTGAATAAATTATTATTTTTTTTTAATTTCAGGAGAATTTTTAGATGAAACTACTCAAACTAAAACTTCTTCTGATCTGTTCACATGTAAATCGTTTTAAATCTAATAACAAGATTTTTCGATTTTGAAGGGAATTCTTTTTAAAATAAATAAATTAAAAGGTTAAGTTTTTATGGGAAATATTGTACCTATGACACATTTTATATAAATTATTTGCGGTTTTTAATGTGTAATATCAAAACTGATTTTCTTTCTAATATATTTTTTTCGATCATTTTTAAACATAGATGAAGATATTAGAATTAAACTACAGAAAATTTATTCATCATTCAGACAAAATGATATGACTATATATTGCAAAATTGTGCTTTAAATCCTTGCCTATCCCTTAAGTGTTCTTCGAAGTTTGAAGGTACCACATCCTTGTCTAGTACTTAGGAGGCTGGCTACTAGACTATTAAAAAAATAGAGGTTTCTTTGTTCTAACCCCAAATCCATACAAGTGATTTTAGTACATTTGTTTCCACCTTCAAAGGAGACTCTGGTCTACTAGTTCTCTTTCGCAAATGCCAGCGCATCAAGTCAGTCATCAAAGTGAAATAAAAAATGAAAAATTTTGTTTTACATTTTCATTTGATGAAGTGTATATCACGCAATAATATACATTCTGATTTAAATATGGGAGATATGTGCTGTAAAATAGAAATAGAAATTATGTTTAGAATGTATTCGCATGACGATTTTATTAAGAATTTTCTCCATGACGTCTTTTATATTCCAAAGATTTCATGCAATTTTTGTGGTATGAAATATATTGTCGTACATTGTATAAAGTGTACGACTTTCATCATTTTTATTTGGAGACAGTCCCTTGTCACTGTTATCAGTGCTCAAAATCTTGTTCCACCCGCGCTTCAGCTTCAGCAACATCTTCAGCTCCGAATCCCCGGGGACGATTCCTTCACTAGTTCTCTCGATTCTGTTGTTCCGGTCGGGCAAACCCGAAAATGAGTGGAAAAAAGGCACGGATCACGTATTCCCGACATCATCCAAAGTGGAATAGAAGGATTTTGCCTTGGACTTGGCACCTTCAAAATCACTGCACGCTCATCATTCTTTTTCACCCTCCACTTTTTCAGTTACTTGCTTCATGAAGCACACCCTTGCTTTAAAAAAAAAGGGGGGGGGGGAGTTGGGAACGTGCAGTGCACCTTAAAAATACAAAAGTACACAGGAAGGAAGAAATCAGCAAGCTTTAGCCTAATACTTGCATCTGTTATCCTATTATAAATTTTCTGTGGCTGACCATTTGTAATTAACTAAAGAAAAATTCGAGCTCCTATAAAAAATGCGTGAGGGATATTAAAATTGCTAATTTAGCCAGAAAAATGCGAACATATATGCTGTCTTATGCATTATACAGGATACTTTTTATAGCTAATTAAGGACAATTATTTCAACTTAAATTAGATGTTTCAGTAAAAACTCAGTGCCTTATTATAACTGAGTCACAATAAACACATCTCTAGTTTTTTTAAGTGTTCGATGGGGAATAAATTTGTGAGTTTTAAACAAAAAAATTCTTATATTTCCATACATCACACACATAATAAATAATTAAAACATTTAAATTTAAGTTAAATTATTTGTTTCATCATTCACTTAAAATCAGTAAGAAATTCGGAATACAATAAGTTCCTGAAATGCACTTTTATATGCACAAATGATGCAAGTTGGTTAAGAATTATTAGCAAATTAGAATTATATATAAAAAAAAAACGTCAGCAGGGATTCTCAAGAAATTGGGCGTTATTAGTTATTTTTAAAAAACTAAAAGACTTACTACATGATTTATACGTAGACTTACTGTATGAATTACTACATGATTTTCTTTCTAAAAGGGAAAAAAATAATCTTAGAAATTCAATTTTTATTTATTCCATATTCAGTTTTCCAGCAGATTTTAGAACAATGAATATAATTATGTTTTAGAGCATTTATTTGTTCAGCTTGTAGCACAAAAGGCATTTTGAAAACTTCAGTGTCAATGTAGTGCAAACATCATTGACTTATATAACTTCTTATATTCTTTACTTTTAAAATTAAATAGCTTTATTTCTCAAAATATATTTAAAAAGTATAAAACTTATTAAAGATTTTACGGAGTAGAACCAAATAATTAAATAATTAGGAGCGTTTTTTCAAAAACTTTTTTTGCCAAACAGGTTGCGATTTGTTGCCAGACAACTTAAACATAGTTGCTTGAAAAACTTTTTAAATATAGTTATCTGACTCATCATATTCGTACAAAAATAACTCATTTTTTTCACTCAGAAAACATTGATTGTTCCATAAATCCTCAATATCGATAGACTACAAGAAAAATATGTAGAGAGAAACATTATATATTATCTGCGTTACAAGCAGAATTTGATGAAGGTATTTTTAGGGTGAATGAGGGGGCTACAATCAAGCTAAAAGTATGACCAACTGAAATTTCAGAATTTTTTATGAACATCTCATCCCTATTTTGTACTAAAGGTAAAGTTTGCAGAATGAATTTCACTAACTTGAACTTTTTATGTTAAAATTCATGTTAAAGTCCAAATCTCCAGTAATCGAAGTAGTTCTCCAATGCGCAAATGTCCTTTTAATAATTACATATAAAGCAGCATATTTTCAAGGATAATTATTAGTAATTCAATAATAATAATAATTTTCTCCCATGTAATTGCATTTCTTTTTATCATGATGTCTCATTCAAACTCACGTTAATGAGATTATGAGCGCGATTTGTTGCTATTGTTTGAGTAAATCTAGTGCATGACACGATGCTTAAAAATTCTGAATGATAACTTTTCATTGATGAATATCATGTGTTTCATAATTATGCAGAATAGAAATTCTTCTTTAGGAATTCCCGATATAGATTCGGAATTTCTGAATTAAAAAAATTATACTCCGAAATGTATGCATATATATACCAAAACTGAAAATGATTTAAACTAATAAAGCTGTTTTCTTCGCAATATTTTCAATAGTTACATTTTTTATTATTTTCGTTATCGCTTTTGATTTCTATTTATTTTTAAGTTTTAAAAATGTTGACTGTGATGTCTTTCTCATAAACGTTAACATACATTAGCTATATCAGTTTTCATGTCATAAACCAATAGATAAAAATAATTTCTTTTGTTTATATAATGCACATATATTGTTCGTGTTAACATTGTTTACATCAATTATTTATAGTAAAAGAAAGTGTATGCAGCAATCTATAAAACCTAAGACATGTCGTTCGGAAGAGCTGGAAACGATACTTAAAAGCAAACAGAAAAAAGTTGTTTCAAAATTTGCATTTTTAAACCTTTTAGGGTCAAAGCAATTCTACGCGTAAAATGATGAAGTTAATAAATGACAATGGAATTAAAAAAATATTTGAAAATAATTAAAAGCTTTAGTCCACGTACTTGATAAAAGAAAAATTTATTTTAAAATTCTGGCGCTTTTGTGATATTTAGGAATTAAAATTAAGTTGTCCAAAAATTAACCATCGCCCTTCGAGGAGGTAAGACTGCTGGTCATTCACTTTCAAAATTTCCCTTCGTAATGTAAAGTCTATGGGCGTTTAAGTATTAGTTTATGGGCACTCTTATAGTATTTAAAATATCTTCCCAGGAAATTAATATTTTTAACTTCTTCTTTCAGGATCTCTTTTTTTTTTTTATAGTTTTCTAAATATTTCTAAAATTTATGCTTAATTTTATATGAAGTGTTAAAATTTTACTTCCAGTTCGTCAGTTATTAACACATAAAATATTAAATTAAGCATAGATTTTAGAACTATTTTGAAAACGAAGAAAAAAAAAGTGACATCTTTTAAGAAGTAAACACCGAAAGAAGATGTTAAAAATATTCATTTCTGAGGAGATATTTTCAACAATATAAGAATGCATCAAGCGCCCATAGGCTTAACGTTACGGAGGGAAAATCGGAAGTGAGTGACCAGCATCCTTAAGTAAAATTGGTACTACTGGGTTATCCCGTCGACCAAAAATCTATCGCCAAATTATAAGATTAAATGCCAATAATGGATGATTGTGAATGACACATTAAACACGATACACGCGTTAAAAACGTGATCAAGTGGTTTTAAATTCATTTTTTAAATATATTTTTTATTCATGTGTTACCAATTTATTTGTTCTTTTGTTATTTAAAGTAAAAATTATGTCAACAAATATAACTTGGCTATCAGTTTGACGATTTTTATAATTTGGCGAAAATGGTCGATGGGATAACCTAGTAGTACCGTAAAAATTGTAAGTTATAATGTCCTTTGAGCATGCTTTTTCGAAATGATGATTAACCCAAATATTATTCATCTTAAGGGTGTATTTCGATTCAAACTGCTTATTTTCCGATTTATTTTTGAATTCATTATTGCTCTCAAATACACCAAACTTTCAAAATCTCTTATTTGGAAAATACACAAGGTGCCGTGATTGTCGGTTCTTTGATAAATGCAAAAAATATTGCAAAAAAAGCAGTCAAAAACGGCATTTCAAACCCATTTTTCCCAAGCGGGAGACCTGGGAACGAAAAAAAAAGGGTCATACTAATAAGGTAATTGTTTATAACACAAATTCTAATGAATTGAGCGTAAAAAGACATCACACGGCACCTCATACGTCCCTTCAAAAATCCCCTCAGCAAGTTTCATGTTTCTACTTTTAGAAATGTACCTGAAATTGTATCGGAAAATTTCGAGCTGTTGAAAGTGGAAAAGCGTTTTTTCGAATACACCCTTAAAACCTGCATAAGAAATAATGTTGAAAAGAAATCGCATGCAAATCGAAGCTTCGATGTTGTAAATAGACTGGGATATTCAAAAATATTTTATTTCATTATCACATTCATTTACTATATAATTAAATAAGGAAATCTTGCTTTCAATGCACCAATTACGTCAAAGCGAAAAATGCATTTTCAATTAGTTTTTATTTATCTAGAGAAAATCACAGATGAGAAAAATGTTGTTTCTGTTTGTTTAGTTGCAAGAAAATTACAGGCCTGTCGTGATTTGAATGTCTGGGGAAACAGTAAGACTTTTTAAGCATTTAAAAAAGTAGAATACACCATAAAAATAAAAATATATAAAAAAATTAAAGTTCAATAACTTTTGAAAGAATGCAATATACGAATATGTATCATTAAGTTTTATTTCTTATTATTTCTTTATACAATTTTGTTTATGTGTTTGGTAATTTATTTTAGTATCAGTAGATTTTTAACAAGTAAAAATCTCTTAGATGCTTCCAATTATTTATTTAAATTAAAGCATTTTAATTAGTTTTTCATCTTAGTATTCTGCTTTCTTTTTTTTAAAGCGTTTTCTGTGAATTCGATTTTTAATGAAAATGTTTTTCCTATCCCTCCAATATAAAGTGTTTGCGAAAAATTAAACAGACTACCTTCTTCCATTCATCCTAAAAATCGATATTTCAATATTGTTTTATTATGAGGAAACTTAAATACATGAAAGTACATATGGGTTTAGCAGAATATTAGAAATTTATATCGAACTATTTCAATAATATTTATCGAATAACAAAAGAATAGAAGAAAATTTATAATATATTTTTGTGTAATGTGAGAAAAAAAAATTTTTTTTCAATACAGAAAGTTTAAAACTGATAAAATAAAATAATTTACGCATTTTCAACTTTTTTGTTATTGAATGTAATGCATTGCCAAATCTATCAGAATGGATGTGGGCGTGTCGCACAATTTTTGCACAAAAATTTCCTTTGTATTTAAATAGTTTAAATGTCAAACTTTAAAATTAAATATTATTATGTTTACCCAGCATTTGTGTATCTTAATATAACATCACTGATTTTCTAAAAAATAATTTTCACATAAATACAAAATAAATTAATGGTGTAAAGCATTTACTTTTTTATATATATCTATACCAAGATGATGTTTCAGAAAAGCGATGCTACTGTAATGAGATACACAATTGTTGTGCCTTTTATGTACAATGTTAATTTAGGTACGAAAGTAAGAAACATTAATCCATGAATATAGTGATATAAATAACAATATAGGAGGCTAGTAGGGGTCAAGCACTTTCAAGTACCTTTTATCAGAATTTTTGCAAATTAATATTTACCTTATGCAGAGCTGCCAACTTCTACGCCTTTTTAAATGAAATAAACGTGTTTCAAACCAGAAAATTTATTAAATAGTATACTGCTTGATTTATTTCATGATACGTAGTACTGCATTATTTTTAATTTGTTAAATAGAATTTCTGGTTCGAATTTGTTTGTCTGGCTGTAAAAAGGCGTAGAAGTTGGCAGCCATGCTTATGTAATGAAAAACGTTCTTCAGATATAGCAAGCAATATATTACGAAATTTCTGGTATTAAAAAATTTAAAATACCGTGAATTAATTTATGCGTACGAGCCCTGAATATACGGATGCAATAAACTTATGTTATATCTATAAAAAACCCTTCCAAATCTGAAAACAGAACTTTTCTTTTACTTTTTTTTATATTTTTATATCTTTTATATCTTGTACAGTTAGTTTATAGTCTTTTTTTTATATCTTTTGTAGTTAAAGAATTTGCAACTCTCTCGTTCAATGGCATAATTTGAACATTTTCTTACGGTTAAATAAAGTGAAAGATTCTATTAAAATTTTTGATAAAATTGTGGCAACGTGAAGCTAAGTTTTCGAAATTTACGTAAGTTATGGAATGAAAATTTTAAATTTTTGAGAAAAGAATTCGATAATTTGTAATCATTAAATTTTAAATAGCTACTAATTAATTCGTAAATGAGAGAAAAAAGAGCCATTATAACTCTTAAGGCAGCAGTAGCGGATACAACCGAGTTATACTCGGTCAAAAATAGCTTTATGTTTAACTCGATATATTATTCTCACTGTATCATTCTTACAGTATTATTGCTATAAAACATTTTATTTCATAACAGTTTTATTTATAGAAACAATCAACACGGTAACTATGTGCACTCTGAAACTGGAAGGAGTGAAAGGCTAACTCTTTGTAAGAGTGACAGATATTTTCATTCTATTTTGAGTGAACTTTTTAAAAATACATTCCTTAAAGAATGGAGTTTCCCAGTCCCTAGAAAAGAGTGAAAATGTCACTCCGTTGTCTAGAGTTAAGTATGTCACTCCGCTAACGAGAATGAAAGCCCGGTATTATAAATTTAAAAAAGAAAATTCCGTTAAACTTTGAATCAATATATACAGAAAAATTATGAAAAACACCAAACTCTGATAATTTTTAATTAAAAAAAACTCCATTACATAATATAATCTGGAAAATTACGCTTATTTGGGATTAAAACGCACTCTCTTTCAAGAGTGAGCAGTTACTCCTTCGAAAGAGTGAACTGTCACTCCGCCGAAAGAGTGACTCATCAGTTATTCAGAAGTGTCTTGTCGGTTCTTTTTCTTATAAGAGAAATGTGTCCGTCATTTTTGAATTAATCTTTCGTTTCCTTAGTCCACATATGTGGATCTCTGTTATTTTTATTAATAATATTCAAACGTATTTTAAATTTCGATATTTGAATGATATGCTTCGATATGTATAAAATGAAATAATCCAAACACTAGATTAAATCTCTTCTTCTGGAATCACAATGGAAAAAAATAATTCACTAAAAAGCAATAATATTTCATTAATACTCAAAAACGAAGAGGTTGCATTACACGGATATTATTTATCAAATAAAGGATATTATTTATCACATTAGAGTTAGTTATGTTTAAATTTAATATTTTATTCCGAAAGTTCGTGAATACTGAGTTAAATAATTTAAGGTTATGTAGAAAGTCATCTGCTTTATCAGTCATTCGCTATATTTTATCTCCTCAAGGAAAAAAATGCCGACACAAAAAGTGGAACATTTCACTACATTCGTCACAGAAAATTAACATCAATTTGCAGTTACATGATTTTATTGTTCTGATTCTCTCTTAAAGGATTTACTTTTTTTTCTTTTTAAAGTTAAATACGTTATTCGTTCATTATGCTATTACGAAATAGTTTCAGATTGAAAATTAGTGTTAAACTAAGAAAATATCTTCTTACATATTACCGTTGTAAAATTTTTGAACGATTTTTTTTATTACTAATAATATTTTTAATTATTTGAAATCCTAATTTTTCTTACTAAAGTTTTCAGATTTTGCCAAATTTATAAAATAATAGGAATTTTTTATAACATATGGCAAGATTTTTGAGAAATTGTAGAATCTAATAATGAATTTTATTCCGTTATTGTAGCTTGTTATTGTTTAATAGTACAATTATAAAATACTAATTATTACCTTTAATCCTTTTCAAATTGGTATATCTATTTTTTTAATTGTATGTTAGCATTTTTTTGCTCACGTTTCTGATTTTAATCAAACATTTAATTATAGACATTCTGAAATAACTTATAAAATTCCCTCTGTTGTAAACTTTTTTTTTGGTTCTGACACATGCAGTTATTAACATTTAAAATAAAACATGATATATAAGCATTGAAACATACCTTTTCGGGTCCAATTTAAGAGAAAAATTACTTTTATGTTAATAATGGGCATTTCCATGCGGATTTGTTTGTCTGTTACGCAACTAAAAATCACTATGCTTGTTGGCCACCATTAATTTCGAAAAGTTTGCTTCGCCCTATTCAATTGATTTCTATCTTCGATAAACTAAGCCACATTTTCTCGCTTTAAAATACTGGTAGCCAAAATTCGTAGTACGTAACAGACAAACAAGTTCGCATGGAAATGCCCTAATGTTAATACTAGTTATCCAAATAGGTTTACTGAAGTTTAATAAATACGCCATTGTCTAAAATCTAACGAATGTAAGTACTATTCAGTTCATTTTCATAAGAAAATTGACTAAGCAAGAGCTGTTTGAGACGTTTAGTAAGTATCAAATTACAAGAAAATTTAACAGATTTACAAATTTCTAATTTTTTTTTGCGTTTTATCACACGATATTCCTTCAGAAAAGTAATCATTATTTCTAATATAAAGAGTGAAATATAAGTTTTAAATAAAAGAATTACCAACGACACACAGGGAAAAAAGTAAACTATTAATATTATTATGATTACTAAAAGTCAAAACATATATGAAATCATAATAAAAAATGCATAAACCTCTACTGTCAATACTACATGTAGATAATAACAGAAATTAAATTTAGGCAGTAATATTCAGTGAAAAGTCATGTACAATTAATTGTACGCCAGACCCGAACGTGTTAAATCAGTTTGATCCTGACGAGAATGGGCCAAAAATTACAAACTAAACATATTTTCTCCAAAATGTGATTTAGTCCAATGTGCTTCTCGGACCCGAAAATGGTAGGATATTTGATAAATATGAATATCATGTATGAATATCATGTTCAAGAAAATGTTAATAGTGTAGCATTTTCGGTCAGTTTCGGACAAGGTCAAGCTAATATGTAAAATGCCGCTATATATCTATATCTATCTATCTATCTATCTATCTATCTATCTATCTATATATATATATATATATATATATATATATATATATATATATATAAATTTATTGACTCGTAATCACCCGAAAATGACTCATTAATGGAATTTTCTCAAAAATGTGACTTAGTTCAGTTGTCTTCTCACAATCCAAAATGATAAGTTAGAAAATTTAGTTAAATTCATTAGAGCGTTTTTTAGATAGTAGTAGCTTAAACCGTAGTGACCCAAAATGACTTACTAATCAATTTTTTCGAATATTTGACTTAGACCAACATTCTGCTTGTAATCCAAAATAATAAGATATAAAATTTAGTCAAATTGAGTCACTTTTTCATCAAAATTAGATTTACCCTGACCCGTAGTGATCCTAATGCGCCCCTATTCGGATCTGCTTAAGCTTGTGACTCAGTTCACTGGTCTACTGGTAATCGAAAACGGAAGGAAACAAAATTAAGTCAAAATAATTCAAGCCGTTTTTTAGATAAAATTAGCTTAACCCGCATTGAACTAAAATGACCCACTCGTCTAATTTTATCTAGCATGTTCCTTAGCACAATATTTTTTTCGAAACCGAAAACGGTAGAATACAAAATTCAGTCAACATCGTTACAAACGGTTTTAGATAAAATTATCTTGACTGGTAGTGACACATAAATGACACATTAATAAAAATTTCTCAATCATGCGACTTATTCCAACGATCGTCTCGCGCACGGAAACGGTACAATACAAAATTTTATCAAAATCTTTTCAAAAGTGTTTTAGATCCAATTGGCTTTACCCTGACCCATCGTGAATCCATAAAATGACCAAGTTCGAAAACGATCGAATGCAAAATTTAATAAAAATCTTTACAACTGTTTTCTAGATAAAATTATCTTGACCCGTAGTTACCCAAAATGACCAATTAATTGGAATCGCTCGAACATGTGACATAGTCCAATGATCTGATGTAATATTTTTTTTTTGTCAAAATCGTTTGAGCGTTTTTTTTAGATATAATTAGCTGGACACTGCACAAAAGTGAGCGAAATGCCCCACTAATAAAATTTTCTTGAGCATGTTAAAAAACCCAATGGTCTTCTCGTGTCGGAAACTGTATAAGTGAAAATTTAGTCAAAATCTTTTGGGTTGTTTTTATATACATTTAGATTGACCCTGAATCATTGTCACCAAAAATTATCCACTAGTTGAATTCTCTTCAACATGCGATCTAAACCAATGGTCTTCACGATCCCGAAAATGATACATTACAAAATTTAATCAAAATCGTTCCAACCGTTTTCTAGATAAAATTAGCTTGACCCACAGTGACACAAAAATGATCAACTATCTGATATTGCTCGATCATGTGACATAAACCAATGATCTTCTCGTGCCCGGAAATGGTATAATATAAATATTTGTCAAAATCATTTCATCGGCATTTTACAAATTAGCTTGACCTTGTCCGAAAGTGAACGAAAATGCCAGACTAATAAAATTTTCTTGAACATGCAACCTAACACAATGGTCTTTTTGTACCAGAAATGATATAATGCAAAAAAAAAAATTTAAATCTTTTGAGTCGTTTTTTGAATGTAAATAGCTTGATCCTGAACCATTGTGACCCAAAATTATTCACTAATGAAATTTTCTTCGACATGCATCCCAGCCCAGTGGTCTTCTCGAGCCCGAAAATGATAGATTAAAACAATTTGTCAAAATCGTTCGAATCGTTTTGTAGATAAAATTAGCTTGACTCACAGTAACCCAAAAAGGACTTGCGCTGACGGCGATTGAAGGCCAGGTCGACGCTTCACTCAGCACTGATCACCTGGCCTTTAATCGCCGTCAACGCCACCTATTGTTTGAGATGCGAACTAAAATAAAAAATTACGGTAAAAAACTCCTGATATTATACATAACCCTCCTGCAAAAATTTTTTAAATAGTTTGCACCGTTTGCAAGTTATTGAATTTTAAAATCCATCAGTCATTTTTGGGACACCCGGTACATACACCCACAAAGAAGATTTGTTCGTCGTATTGTAAATTTAAGGTATTGAGTCGAAACGGTTATTAGTTAGTACTGCAACTTTTTTTTGTTTAGCCTACTTATAATTAGAAATTTTTGCATAAAATCATAAAAATGTTATGCCACACATATTATAAAAATGTTGTGCTCACATAAAAATGTTACGCCACACATATTATAAAAATGTTATGCTCACATAAAAATGTTAAGTATTTTATGTGAGATATTTCTACCTTTTAAAAACACGTCAAATTATATTATTTCTATCAAGAGTTATCGCGTTACGCACATGCGTACGTACATACGTGCATACATGCTTACATACATCCGTACATACATACATACAATACCTGTGAGCCCATTATTTCTCTGGCTTTGAAGCCGTGAGCTAAAAACAATAAAACTACTTTGGCCTAGGATAAACTAGATCAGCCTAGGACAAACAAGATTGTTGGCTTTGAGGCGGTCATCGAATTCAATAAAATCACGCCAAATTGAATTGGCCTAGGATAAACTAGATCAGCCTAGGATAAAGTAGTTCAGACAAATAAACAGCAGTCTAAACTAGTTCATCCTATAAGAGCTAGGCCAAACTAGTTTGGCCTAGGAAAATCTAGTTTGTCCTATGGGCCTTAGGATAGACTAGTTTGTCTTAGGATAAACTAGTTTATCCGATGGGCGTTAGGATAGACCGATTTTTTATAAGTAAAATTGATACAAAAATTTACCTAATTTAATCACCAAAGTCTACGATTAAATGAAGGCAAATTTTTCGATTAAATTTAGTGGGAACATAAAAGCGTAAAATCTGACAGCTATGCGACTATAAGTCAAATATTAATATCGATTTGAATTATATACAGATGTAACAAGGAATATCACTGTTTCTTCAATCTATGAATGATTCTTATTTAAAATTTCTCATGATTTCTCTTGCATGAATCTGTAACAAGATATTTAGCATGGTCCATGCAAGATATACATTGGCCACGCGCGCGTCATCCGGTGTTAAATAATTGCTGATTTGTGTCGTCATTCATTCGATTAGTGGCCGTAGAAGCTTCACTTTCTCGCATCGCTTCTTGCAATTTGCTGCTTTACTGGACCGATGCTGTGTAATGTGTGCATTCTAGTTTGTACAATTCTAAGCATTATTCATGAACAATACTGATGTATCAGTTTTATTAATGTCGTATTATTCAGAATACATGTGTGTTTTAACCTTTGTAAAATCTAATGTTCATTTATCCGTTCTTTTAAACGGATATTTATTTATTTTTGTTAGTTAGAGTGTATGAACAAAATTGTTTTATTACACTGAAAAAAGAAAAAAAGATGTTGATATTACAGTATAATACTGGCAGCTGGGGCGCCAGTATTATACTGTAAAATAAGCAGAAATATACTATCGTATAAATGAATTAAAGAGAATATTACTGATTGACGGTATGTTACTTGCTAATTTTACAGTTTATTAGTGTTAATTTTACAGTTTAAAACAAGTTCTTAATTGTCAGTATTATACTGTAAAATCAACATTTTTAATGCAGAACTTACGCAATTTTACTTATTTTCTAATTCCATTTCATGCAGACAAGGAAATTGAGCACTTCAAATTCTACAAAACATTAAAAATTATTGAAATGATAAACCTGATGATAACAGCTAGTTTAATACTTTGATGCCGGCTAATTTTCCTGTTTTACACAGTCAGTCCTGCCAACAGGCATAATACTTATTCCATGTTACATTATTTAACTTTCTCTCTTTGTGTTTCTCTTATACATGAATCTACTCTATATAGCCATTCATCAACGAATACTTTCAGTTTCAGTTTTAACATTTTGGCTAACACTTAAATACACATATGTCGGATTTTTCTGGAGCTTTAGGATTATGAAAAATATGTTTGACTTAACATTTATTAATGGCAATTTGAACCGAAAGACAATTATCGGGCCTATAAAAAATCGAAGAAAAAACAATGTTTGGGATCGCCTTGTAAAAAAAAAAAGAAAAAAATTGCACCAAATGACCCATCACTGTTTCTTAAGAATTTGTGGATATTGTAGAATATGTGCATTCATTTTTGGGAGAATGGCACACATATTCAAGGGAAATACATATCGATTTTTATTAATTCAAAAAAAATTGTATATATTTTGTTTATATAATGCAGAACTTTTTGCCAAATTTAACGCCAGTTTCAGAAAATTTGCCAAAATTGTGTAGAAGTAATAGAATTAGAATGAACATATATTAAATGTTTGATGAAATATGAGCAGTTTTGTGGAATCTTTTTCATCTACACATGCGCGCACGATAAAAATAAATATGTTTTCATGATTTCAGAATGAATTCTATGGAGTAACTTATAAAAAAGGGCAACGAAATAGTGTAAGATTTCAGAAAGATATCGACGATAGAGTGAGATGATTTTTAGCTGCTCTCTAAAAACAACTAAATTATAAATGGTTTAAGGGACTATTAAGATATAAGTGCCAGATTTTTCTGAAATTTCCGGATTATGAAGAATATGCTTGCCATCACATTATGAAATTATCAGCGAAATTGCACATGTCCAAAAGACATGATTTCGCGTTTTATATATGTGCAATGTGTTAACACACATAAGAATAAAAATGCCATTTCAGTACTTATATAAATTTATCATATTTTTATTGGTAAAACACTTTTTTCCTACATTTATGTTTTGTTATAAATTACTTTTGCTGAATTTGAGAAATAAAATATCGCTATAATGAAGTTGAAAATATTTAAAATCGCAGGGGATAACGCAACGAAATTCCACGGAAACTCAATTTGTACACAATTCTTGAACAAGATACATGATTTACTCTATTTCAGCAACCTATTGAAATTTCCATCATTGTTTCACAAGCAAGGTCTCCATACGGGCATATTCAGAAAAATCTGAAAAATTACACAATGTTCTTCTCATATGGAAATATATGTTTGTATATATATATATATGTGTGTGTTACAGGCCAAACCGGTCTATCCTAACGCCCATCGGATAAACTAGTTTTTCCTAGGCCAAACCGGTCTATCCTAACGCCCATCGGATAAACTAGTTTATCCTAAGACAAACTAGTCTATCCTAAGACCCATAGGACAAACTAGATTTTCCTAGGCCAAACTAGTTTGGCCTAACTCTTATAGGATGAACTAGTTTAGACTGCTGTTTATTTGTCTGAACTACTTTATCCTAGGCTGATCTAGTTTATCCTAGGCCAATTCAATTTGGCGTGATTTTATTGAATTCGATGACCGCCTCAAAGCCAACAATCTTGTTTGTCCTAGGCTGATCTAGTTTATCCTAGGCCAAAGTAGTTTTACTGTTTTTAGCTCACGGCTTCAAAGCCAGAGAAATAATGGGCTCACAGGTATTGTATGTATGTATGTACGGATGTATGTAAGCATGTATGCACGTATGTACGTACGCATGTGCGTAACGCGATAACTCTTGATAGAAATAATGTAATTTGACGTGTTTTTATCTCACCAGGCTACGAAAGTCTGAGAACTAATGTGCCCATAGGTTCTGTATCTATGTATGTACGTAAGTAATTCTTGATAGAAACACTCAATTTGCATCAAACTTTCAATATACGTTTATTCTTATGAGGAGCTTTTCTGATTAATTTTGGGAGGTCATTGGAGAAGTGTAAGGGGGGCTTGAGAACGAGAGGCTGATTCGCCCCTTCCCTTAATTCAAATAAATGGGTTTCCATGCATTATTAGCATATTTTATTCAAATTTTAGATATAGGAGCATTCTTTTGAGGCGCCTCCATGATTAGTTGTGGGTGTTCATTGTTTAAGTGTAAAGGGAGAGGGGAATAGGAGTAACGACCCATAATTTATGTAAACGCTTTTTTCACGTAGAATTTACTGATTTGCTTCAAATTTTAGATATAAATTCATTCTGGTAAAGCGCTTCCCTAATTAGTTTTGGTGGTCAATTGAATAAGAACAGCGGGAAGAACGGAGGATCCCGCCTAATTTTGGCAAATGGGTTTTTCATACAGAATTAACCATTTTGCAGCAAATCTTTGAGTTGTTCATTCTAATGAAGTGCTTCACTTATTAATTTTGGTGGATCTTCGGTTAAATATAATGGGGCAAACTTACAATTTATTTCCTTCCTTAAATTAGACAAATTGATTATAATGCAGAATTATCCAATTTGCTTAAAATTTTGGACATAACTTCATTTGATCAGGCGCTTCTTTAATCAATTTGGGTTTTTCTTTTGGTTAAGTACAATGGGATAGTGGAAGTTTTATCGCCTTCCTTAAATAAGATAAATGGGTTTTTATGCAGATTTATCCGATTTGCCGTAAATTTTGAATATAGTTATTTTTCTTTATAAGTTGATTCCCTGAATTGTTTTAAGGGTTTAATGATTAAGTATAAAGGAAGGAATGGGGGATTACTCTTCTAAAATCAGATGAATGGTTTTTTGAGCAGTATTATCTGATTTGATCCAATTTTTGCATAATTTTATTATTTTATAAAGCATATCTGTGGTTAGTTTTGGGGGTTCAATGGTTAAGTATAATTGGAGGAAATGGGAAAAAGTAATCCAACTTACTTTATTTTTTAAGGGTGTTATTCTTTAAAAAAAATAAAGCTGCAATACACAATTAGTGTAGACAGCCTGTGAATGCAAACCCATCAGTTTAATTGGGCAATATTCTTTTTCATATTGATCCCGACTACTGCTTCATAGCTAACCTTTGCAAACTGTTTTTCTCATCACCCTTATATAATGTATTTTATTTGAAGGGTTGTAGAATACTGTCGGAGGTTTGCACGGGCCGGAATTTGGAGGCCTAGGTCCCGCCCTTCCCGAAGGAAAGTTATTTTGCCGTGACCCGGTGTAAAATTTAAAAGTTCAGCCCGAATTCTCCCTGTACAAAAATCAGTGAAATGAGACTCAGTCCGGCTCAATATGGCTCTACTCAATTTCTGCAAAAAATCCAGATTTTACTTAACATAAAATTAGGATTCCTTTAAAAAATACTGCATACATACTTATTGGATAAATCTACAATGTAATTTCAAATTACGATGTGTTCACAGAATGGTAAATGTACACAGTGTATTATTGATTATTTAGATTCTTAAACCTTTCAATATTCAAATATGGATTCATTAAATAATTTATGTAGTTTAGAACAAAATAAAAAAAACGGAGAGTTGTAAACATCATAACTATTGAATCTGTTCAGTAAAAAGTATATTTGTGAATATGTCTCTGTGTCATTCATTAAGACTTTTCTCAAATCCAAAAGAGCTACATCCTAACACATTTAAGAACTAATTCATTTTCGGAAATGCATAAGATTAACAGGCATTCTCCCTCAGAAAACATGTAATCGAATGGCGTTAACCATTTTTTTTTTATAAAAGCGATGTACCTCTGAGAAAATACTATTAAAGCTACGTTTTGAATCGAATTTCCGCTTACGACTTTACGGCAAAGAAAAACTTGACGCCATGACAAGGTTAGCTTATATATCGACAGGTAATTAATTTCTCAAAATTGGAAAACGCTGTTCGGTTCCAAATTAAGTTCAGGTCCGATCTGGCTAGAATTTGAAAATAATAATAATAATAATAATAAATGAAAGTTTGATCTTAATTGGCACGAGTCTGCAGAAAAAAAATAAGCAAACACCATGTCCAATGTATCATGCCTCTACGGTGGACATGTTAAATTTCTGTATTGATGTTATAAGCAATGACTCTTTACATACATTTATACTTATTCTTGTGAAATACATGTTATTTAGCAGCTAAACCCGATTTCGAGCAAAATTAGATTAGCCTCGGCCAAATTATTTTATCCTAACGCCCATTGGATAAACTAGTTTTTTCTATGCCAAACTTGTTTATCTAAACGTCCATAGTATAAACTAGTTTTTCCTAGATAAAAGGGTAATCCTTCATTTTCCCCTTCATACTTAAACATTAAATCCCCGAAACTATTCAAGGAATCGCCTTATCAGAAAGAAGCTGTATCCAAAATTTGAAGCAAATTCGTCAATTCTGCGTCAAAAACCATTTATCTAAATTATGTTGTGTTACCTACATTGCACTTTATTTTAGACTTCAACAATAAATATCCACAACTAATCACGGAGGCGTCTTGTCACAATGATCCTATATCGATCCTATATAGGGGAATAGAAGTAACGCCCCATAATTTATGTAAACGCTTTTTTCACGCCGAATTTACTGATTTGCTTCAAATTTTAGATATAAATTCATTCTGGTAAAGCGCTTCCCTAATTAGTTTTGGGAGTCAATTGAATAAGAACAGCGGGAAGAACGGGGGATCCCGCCTAATTTTGCAAATGGGTTTTTCATACAGAATTAATCATTTTACAGCAAATCTTTGATTTGTTCATTCTGATGAAGTGCTTCACTTATTAATTTTGGTGGATCTTCGGTTAAATATAATGGGGGAAACTTACAATTTATTTCCTTCCTTAAATTAGACAAATTGGTTATAATTCAGAATTATCCAATTTGCTTAAAATTTTGGACATAACTTCATTTGATCAGGCGCTTCTTTAATTAATTTGGGTTTTTCTTTTGGTTAAGTACAATGGAATAGTGGACGTTTTATCGCCTTCCTTAAATAAGATAAATGGGTTTTTATGCAGATTTATCCGATTTGCCGTAAATTTTGAATATAGTTATTTTTCTTTATAAGTTGATTCCCTGAATTGTTTTAAGGGTTTAATGATTAAGTATAAAGGAAGGAATGGGGGATTACTCTTCTAAAATCAGATGAATGGTTTTTTGAGCAGTATTATCTGATTTGATCCAAATTTTGCATAATTCTTTTATTTTATAAAGCATATCTGTTGTTATAGTCACGGCAGGAAAAATTGTCTTTTCAAGGACGAATGTTCCCTTTTTGTTGGTCACTCCTCGGCCCCTATCGTAGGTTAGTAACCTAAGGTAACAGTCACGTGACCGACTGACTGCACTTCTTTTTTCCACACCGTTTCATAGATCCAGTTGATCGAATTACTCTGTTACTCATACTCTTGCACGGGGAAATTTGTTTTGCGGAAGTGCCATGGAAAAAAGGGACGGGAGACTAGCGTCCTCTAATACCATGACAACGAAGGAAAAATGAAAAGAAAGCATTTGTCCTTGAAATGCCGATTTTTCCTGCCCTGACTATAGCTTTGGGGGTTCAATGGTTAAGAATAATTGGGGGAAATGGGAAAAAGTAATCCAACTTACTTTATTTTTCGAGGGTGTTATTCTTTAAAAAAATAAAGCTGCAATACACAATTAGTGTAGGCAGCCTGTGAATGCAAACCCATCACTTTAATTGGACAATATTCTTTTTCATATTGATCCCGACTACTGCTTCATAGCTAACCTTTGCAAACTGTTTTTGTCATCACCTTTATATAATGTATTTTATTCGAAGGGTTGTAGAATACTGTCAGAGGTTTGCACGGGCCGGAATTTGGAGGCCTAGGTCCCGCCCTTCCCGAAGGAAAGTTATTTTGCCGTGACCCGGTGTAAAATTTAAAAGTTCAGCCCGAACTCTCCCTGTACAAAAATCAGTGAAATGAGACTCAGTCCGGCTCAATATGGCCCTACTCAATTTCTGCAAAAAATCCAGATTTTACTTCACATAAAATTAGGATTCCTTTAAAAAAATACTGCATACATACTTATTGGATAAATCTACAATGTAATTTCAAATTACGATGTGTTCACAGAATGGTAAATGTATGCAATGTATTATTGATTATTTAGATTCTTAAACTTTTCAATATTCAAATATGGATTCATTAAATAATTTATGTAGTTTAGAACAAAAAAAAAAAAAAAAAAAAAAAAAAAAAAAAGGAGAGTTGTAAACATTATAACTATTGAATCTGTTCAGTAAAAAGTAGATTTGTGAATATGTCTCTGTGTCATTCATTAAGACTTTTCTCAAATCCAAAAGAGCTACATCCTAACACATTTAAGAACTAATTCATTTTCGGAAATGCATAAGATTAACAGGCATTCTCCCTCAGAAAACATGTAATCGAATGGTGTTAACCATTTTTTTATAAAAGCGATGTACCTCTGAGAAAATACTATTAAAGCTACGTTTTGAATCGAATTTCCGCTTACGACTTCACGGGAAAGAAAAACTTGACGCCATGACAAGGTTAGCTTATATGTCGACAGGTAATTAATTTCTCAAAATTGGAAAACGCTGTTCGATTCCAAATTAAGTTCAGGTCCGATCTGGCTAGAATTTGAAAATAATAATAATAATAATAATAAATGAAAGTTTGATCTTAATTGGCACGAGTCTGCAGAAAAAAAAATAAGCAAACACCATGTCCAATGCATCATGTCTCTACGGTGGACATGTTAAATTTCTGTATTGATGTTATAAGCAATGACTCTTTACATACATTTATACTTATTCTTGTGAAATGCATGTTATTTAGCAGCTAAACCCGATTTCGAGCAAAATTAGATTATTTCTCGGCCAAACTATTTTATCCTAACGCCAATTGGATAAACTAGTTTTTTCTATGCCAAACTTGTTTATCTAAACCTTTATAGTATAAACTAGTCTTTCCTAGATAAAAGGGTAATCCTTCATTTTCCCCTTCATACTTAAACAATAAATCCCCGAAACTATTCAAGGAATCGCCTTATCAGAAAGAACCTGTATCCAAAATTTGAAGCAAATTCGTCAATTCTGCGTCAAGAACCATTTATCTAAATTATGCTGTGTTACCTACATTGCACTTTATTTTAGACTTCAACAATAAACATCCACAACTAATCACGGAGGCGTCTTATCACAATGATTCTATATCTAAAATTTAAAAGAAAACTGTTATTCTGCATGATAAATCCATTTCTCTAAATTAACGGTGGGGGTTTAGCCTCACGTTCGCCCCCTTTATTCTTATCCAATGAATTCCCAAAATTAATCAGAAAAGTACCTTATCAGAATGAAACTACATCCAAAATTTGAAGCAAATCGGATGTTTCTATCAAGAGTTATCGCATTACGTACATACGTACGCACATACGCATTCCATTCTGTATATGCTTTACATGCATATACAGAACCTGTGAGCCCACTATTTCTCTGGCTTATACGTCCGTAAGTTAAAAAAAGTAAAACTACATTGGCCTAGGATAAACTAGATCAGCCTAGGACAAACAAGAATGTTGGCGTTGAGGCAGTCATTGAATTCAATAAAATCAACGCCAAATTGAATTGGCCTAGGAGAAATTAGATCGGCCTAGGATAAACTAGTTCAGACCAATAAACAGCAGTCTAAACTAGTTTATCCTATAAGAGTTAGGCCAAACTATTTTGGCCTAGGAAAATCTAGTTAGTCCTATGGGCCTTAGGATAGACTAGGAAAAACTAGTTTATCCGATGGGCGTTAGGATAAACCGGATTGGCCTAGGAAAAACTAGTTTATCCGATGGCCGTTAGGATAGACTGGTTTGGCCTAGGAAATACTAGTTTATCCGATGGGCGTTAGGATAGACCAGTTTGCCTTAGGCCAATCTAGTTTGGCCTAAAATCGCGTGTGGCCTGTAACATATATATATATATATATAATTGGCATAATCTTGATAGAGTGTCTATAAAAAAATAATGAAATTTTCGTTTAGTTGGCGATTTAACACTGAAACAAAATTTCAAAAATTCGCTTTTATACCAAATACTATTTAACCTCTTCATTATGAAATCAATTTGCTTAATTTTTTATCTTTTATCACAGGTTTTTCAAAACAGAAAAAATTCAGGAATTAAATTGCGAAAACGCTTTGATTGAATAAGGTAAAGTTTACAATAAAAAATAACTGGTGGAAAAAATGAAGGATTCTGAGTGACGATTAACAAATAATTTTCAAATGCATTTTTTTTTTTTTTTTTTTTTTTTTTTTTTTTTGCTGATGAAAAATCCTGCTTCCCAAATCCCGTATCGCTTTCTTATTTTCGTGCCAAATATTCGAAAATGTTTTATTTTTTTTATAAACTTTCTGCTGGGATTCCGTTGCTACTAACCTTTATTAACTAATCCTTTATTTAGAAGTACTACTGGCATTTTCTTTCAACATATTCTGAATATGCCCAGTAAGGAAACCTTGTGAGTTTTTTTATAAGTAAGATAGACAAAGTAAAAGCAGAAATGTTTTTAATCGAGGGCACTGAATTTATTTTGTGTTTAAATATTTTATAGTGTCTTAACAAATGCATTTCAAACAAACTGATACTTTTGTTTATATATGTCGCTTCTATAAAATAATTACTAACGTCAACAGACAAACTGAGATATCGTGTAAGTAAGAAAAAAAAATTAAGTTAGGAAAATTTGAAATAATAAAATTGACTTAACTTCAATACATAATCTTAAAATGTACATTTTATATTTAACACGATATCATTATTGTGACTATCATCAATTGAATTAAAATATTTTGTATAAAAAAAATACTTCGAATATCGCTTTATTAAAATGATTTTTCTACATATTGTTATCGTTAAAAAAAAATCTTGTATATGAATATGATGACAGTTGCGTTGCTCATTTCATAATGTATGTATAGCCATAGTCAGGTTCTGAGAAAACATCTTCTATTAGACCTGGAATTTATGTTATTTTTATCTTAATATTGTATGTATTGTATGGGCTGTGTACTGAAGTTTCAAGGTGACATTCTTTCTTTGTCTAAATCTGGATTGAACAGGTGAACAGGCACAGGTGTAGTGAGAGGTGAAAAAGAAGATTGCAGAGGGGCGTGATCGACCTTCAGGGATGTCTGTGAAAGATGAGTAAACAAATGACATTCCACGAATAGGGGGGTTTACATTGGGGAGTAGCAGGAATTGAGAAGGGCAGTTTTTGGCTGAGAGATAGGTAGTTCGGACCGAGAGAGCAGCGTGGACGGGTGTCCCTAGGTGTAGTGCTCTGGTCGGACAGCATAGGCTGAGAACCCATGTGTTAGGAAATTCGAAAATGATCTCCGGTAAAGTTAATCTAACGTGTATAGCGTGAGAGGGAGAAGGTGTAATTTTAACAGTACACAGCCAACTTTTACTGTATTTAATTTAATGTTGATCCGGATCACCTATATCCGAATTATAAATGTAAGAGTGTAAGAGTGTTTTAGAGTGTAAATAAACTGTTAATTTAGTTAATTGACAGCGTTGGTTTTCGTTTACACAATCCTCTCAGTGGGTGACCGATATCACCTAATAATATCTATCGGTGGTGGCAGCAATAACTACTACGGACTTTCTTCAAAGTTGTTCGGGCTAAGAGGAAACTCCGACAGCCATGAAAAAAAAAATGATACTAATTGTGACTTAAATAGTTAAAGAATAAGTATGAATTGATTAGGAAAAATGTCCACTTTTTATCTTCCATTTCTTGTCGTGTATTATAGTAACCCGGTTCATCACTTGTAATTTTCATTCTCAAAATAAAAATAAAAAGGGTGTGTTTATTGGGCAAATTTTATACTCAAATTAACAAAAATTGATTTTTTCCCTTTTTATTTACAAAATGTGAGCGGATTGTTTTTGATTAGTTTTACTATCTTTTTTAACCACAAAATTCACATTTTAAACTCTCCCCCCCCCCCTCCAAAAAAAGACCCGATTTCAGTTCTGGCTGTTTACTGGTATGCATAAATTATGATTTGAAAACTATCTAAATATCAAAAACTTTCAGTTTTAAACTTTAAACTCACGCTTTTAATGATTTGAATAAGATGTATGGATCAAAGCAGACCGTCAATATATGTATGCACTTTTTCTTGATGCTTCATAAAATTATAAATGAAAATATGTTAGTGTTTACCCATAAATCTAGGAAAAAGTAAACAAGTTCTTACAGAGAAAAGTTCCGGAAAAATTTAGCTAGTAACAGGAAGAAAAATATGGGGATATTAAATGTAAAATAATCCACCAGAACTAAAAATGAAATTCAGAATTTTTCTTGTGAGCGTCCAAGATTGTCTTCTTAGTGATGCAAAGGATAACTGGAAACGGTTCTCTCAGACTGTCGAAATATAAACTATTTCCATAACTCGAAATCTAATGATGGGAATGAGCTGTAAAAGTACATATTTATATATTCATTTAGTTGCTGATTCTTTTAATTCAAAAATTATTGCTGATAAGGATTAAAATATTCGAGTATGAGTATATTAATTATTTTCATAACTAAAAATATACATTTGAATTTTTAAAAAAGTATCTGCATTATATTTGAGTTCTTTGACTTCATTAAAAACATCATTTCAGTCAAATAATTTTTAGAAACAATTCAAATTGCAGTTTACAACGTGCATTTAAAATTAGATTATCAAACATATAATATAAACCATCACTTTAAAATATCAAATTATTTTTAATTGCTATAAGTGATTTATTAAAATAACATAATATGGCAAATAAAACCTTTTAGTTTTACATGTTTCGTTGCTCTGACAGCAAATTTTTCAAAAACAATAAATGATAAAAGAAATTTTTCGCTAAAATAGCTTCAAATTAAAAATAAAAAGTAAAAAAAACATAAATCACGTGAACTTGAGCATAGTGAAGTAAATTGGAAAAAAATAAAAATGAATAAAAATAAAAATAATTGTGAACGTGAAATATTACAAATTATTGTCTTAAAAACCTTTGAAGCATTTCCTTCCAAATTTTAGGGAGCTCCACAGATGCAAATTCATTGCAAATCAACAAGATGGATTATGAGGAAGTAAAAAAGAATCCACTTAATAAAATCAATGATAAAGTTAAGGTATTAGTGAATTAAGGACGTTGGCTGATAACATGAAAATACTACTTAGAATTAATAAATTAGCAATAATCCCTACAATTTTGGGCAGACTCAAAGACCATAAAATAGACATGCTATTGAGACCAATAGTAACTAAATGCTCAAGTCCCACATAGTATGTAGAAAAAGCTTTCGTAGTTTTATTGAAGAGTATCTGACCCGGCTCTGATCATACCATTAACTCAACTGATTATTTTATTCAATCTTTGAATATCAATTTACCCCAAAAAAATTTAATGGCGACACGTCATGTAATCTCACTATACCCATCTATTGACACCCAGAAAGCTGTTATATATATAATTAGTTGTATTGACTAAATTTAGAATATAAATGAAAATATGAAAACTACATTAAAAAGTTCTCTTAATCTAATAGTTAATAATAATTTTTTCACATTTCATAATAGAACCTACAAACAGAATAATGGAGCACCAATGGGTTTTCCTATATCAGGCTTTCTAGTCGAATTTATATTAAGACCTCTGGAAACTGAGATATACAATAAACTTGATTATAACCCCGATACATGGATCAGATATGTAGATGACATTTTTTATTAGCAACATGCAGATACCTTAATCAATAGCTTCTTAACACAGATTAATAGCCTTGACTCTAAAATTCAATTTACATTGGTGCTATACCTTCTTATGGTACTATACCTTATTTGGATGGTACCTTATTAAGAATGGTACTATACCTTATTTGGATGGTACCTTATTAAGAATGGTACTATACCTTATTTGGATGTATTACTAATCAAGACGCAACAAGGAATCGAACATACTGTTTACAGAAAACCCAGTGCCAACCAAGTCATTATACCTCGTAACGCTCAAGCACCATTTTCATACAAAGTGTCTGCATTTAGGCATGCCCTCAAAAGATCCTTCACAATCTGTTCTCCGGGATAATTAGACAAAGAATTAAATATAATATATGACATCGCAAAGAGTAATGGTTATAGTAAATGAACAATAGACAAGTTAATTAAAAGCATGAATTTTAAAAATAATAAGAACTTTAAACTACAAAATTCGAATATATTCTCTACAATATTTTCCTGGGTTTTTCGAACGTTTAAAATATAAACTCAATAAATTTGATATATCCATTGTTACAAAACCGTCAGCTAAATTTAAAAACTCAATATGTAGGAAAATTGATCCAATAGAACCACATCAAATATCTGGCGTATACGAAATACCATTCACAAAAAAGATGGAGCAAAGCAATATTACATTGGTGAAACAAGCAGAAAACTCAGAACTAGGATTAAAGAACATACACTGTAAAAAAAAATTCCGTTAAAAAGCGGAAATAGTACTGGTAATCTAGACGCGAGTACTATTTCCGTTTATTAACGGAAAAAAATTCCGTTTTTTCCAGAAATATTTCCTTTTTTTTTTTTTTTTTTTTTTTTTTTTTTTTTTTTAATATATATATATAAAAAAATTTTCGCTTGAAAATCAAAAAAGAATTTTCAAGGACAATCTTGCAGGTATATGATTTTTATTCTTTAGACAAAAACACATCAGGTTACATACATTTGATTTAAACAACAGTGGAGAAATGTTACTTACCCTCGATGGGGTTCGAACCAAGCACTTGTCCTATTGCAGCTTGCAGTAGTGTAATACCATTACGCCAAAGTTATATACACAGAACTAGCAAATATCTTTACTTTTTTCGAATGGTTTTATGAAGCAAAGGCTTTATGTTGAACTCGGCATTAATTTTTGTAGAGAATTATTTATTACTTACTTATTAATTATTATTACTTACTTATTAATTTATTAATTATTTACTTATATGTTATTGAGTGTACAGTTCTAAATTTTTGACAGATTTTATTTCCATAATTTTGAATATTTAGTTTTTAATTTCAGTTCTATAAAAAAATAAATTTTAGACTTTAAAATATTACATGTATTAAGAGTTGAATGCATTAAAAAGTTTTGTTTTCTTCATTTTTAAGATTTTTAAAAGTTTATTGTAATATTATTAATATTTATTTACCTATTTGTTTTTTAAAGGCCATTAACATATTAAAAAAAAAAAAAAAAAAAAAAAAAAAAAAAAATTAAAGTATTTGTATGACAATCGATTTTAATCTCAATAACGATAGTTATTACGGGTTATTAAAATAATTTTATTGTTTTTTATAAATTAGATAATCATCAACATTATAGAATAATTTAATATAATTCAGATGTTTTAAATTTTATGTGCAAATTTCTTAAAGTGGATAGATTAAAAAATTTATTAAAATTAAAAGTAGAAATTTTTTCTATTTAAAAATCTTAATGAAAGTAAACTAACTGAAAATAATCTAACTAATCTCAAACTTAAAAAGGATTAAGAAAATTTTATAAATTTTATTATTTTTTTAATATTGTAAAAGTATGTTAGCTTTATATTATTAAAACAGAAAGAAATAAAGAAAATTATTATAGAAAGTTGTTCTTAAAAAAACTCTATAATGTTTTTCTATCCGAGATATAGCGACACTAGAGCTATTTACCGAATTTATTCTGTTTTAATACGGAACTTCTCTGTTTCCAGCTAATTTACGAAAATTTTACTGTAATAATAATCTCAAAATGTCAATAACGGAAATTCTTCTGTTTTTTCGGAAAAATGAAACTATTCCGTAAAATTTTACGGAAAAATTGTGTATATTAACGGATACTATTTACAGTGTATATCAGATATCAAATACAGTAGGAAAACTACAGCTCTCTCAAGATCATATAGCAAAGAACCATTACAAATAGATTTTAAAAATAGCAGAATAATATACCCTTCTACATCATTTTTCAATCAATCATCAGAGAATCAACAGAAATCTTCCAAACCTAGATACAATATTTGCAATGAATTTGCCTCCATGAAGCTCCCTAAAATTTGGAAGGAAATGCTTCAAAGTTTTTTAAGACTATAATTTCTAATATTTCACGTTCACAATTATTTTTATTTTTATTCATTTTTATTTTTTTCGAGTTTACTTCACTATGCTCAAGTTCACGGGATTTATGTTTTTTTCTGTTTATTTTTAATTTGAAGCTATTTTAGCGAAAAATTTCTTTTATCATTTATTGTTTTTGAAAAAGTTGCCGTTAGAGCAACGAAACGTGTAAAACTAAAAGGTTTTATTTGCCATGTTATGTTATTTTAATAAATCACTTATAGCAATTAAAAATAATTTGATAGATTATTAAAGTTTAAACATTTATAAATACACGAAAATTTAAGCAAAAATTATAAACTATATACGTTTCCTGGCTGATTTCCTCCAAGGAGTTCATATTAAGTCTCAAAAGATGTTAGCATTTAAAAAATTACAGCATGTGAAATTTTTAATATGTAGACTGTCCCCGAAGTACAATTTATAAACATCTTTATACATTATACATCGTTCCTTGTCAACTACTCCCTATATATTTTCATACGATTATTTGCAGCAGAATTGCTACCAGTTGATCATTTTTGTTTTCCTCAGAACTGTGCCATAAAATTTTAATTTTAGTGTTTGTATATCAGTATATGCAAAATTTAACAGATATAACGGAAATATATAACGGATATATTTCTATAACGGATATATTTATAAAATACCGGGTGTTCCAAAAATAACCGGTAGATTTTAAAATTCAATAACTTGAAAATGGTGACAGCTATTAAAAATTTTTTTGCTGGAGGGATGTCAGGAGTTTTTTCGCCGTGATTTTTGATTTTAGTTCGGATTTCAAACAATAGATGGCGCTGACGGCGATTGGCGCTTAGTCGAAGCCGAAACTGACCTCACTCAGCATTGATGATACGGAAGGAGATTAAAGCTATGGGGTGCGTCTCATTCGATTTGATTTCAATAGAATACATTTTTGCCATGGAAGTAACAGATTCTTCGGTAGTGGAATACAGCGTTCAGAAATGGGCATAAATATCGCACACGTATTTGAGTTTGCAGGAGATTTTACATTTATGAAGTTTTATTTGCCCGGATAAAATTACTTTCTTATGGCATGATTTAAAGAATGTTTTATGCATCGTATTTTAAAACTACACTGTTAAAAGTTTGAAACCTTTGCTGCATCATCACACCTCCTCTTTTATGGAAAATGATTACTTCTCTGTATTATGGAGCATTCTCATTGGTCAAAATAGAGATATTCTATAATAGCAATGGAGTGACGATGCAGCAAAAGTTTCAAATTTTAACAGTGTTGGTGAAGATATTTTGCTACAATCTTGCTCTTAGGACCCGATTCTGAACTCTTTCGATAAGATTTCAATGTAATGTGTTGTTGCCATGAAAATAACAGATTCTTCGATAGTGGAATAAATGTAAAATCTCCTGCAAACTCAAATACTGTTTGCGAAATTTCTACCCGTTTCTGAATGCTGTATTCCACTATAGAAGAATCTGTTACTTCCACGGCAAAAATGCATTCCATTGATATCAAATCGAATGAGATGCACTCCATATCCTTAATCTCCTTCCTTTATATCAATAGGGAACTTGCAATCAGCTGATAGCCATTGTATTTTAAGTGGGGGTCAGGGTAGTTCCACCAATCAGAACTGTTTATTTCTAGTGTGTGACCTCCAGTATGACGTCAATTGCAACTGCTCTATGCTGAGTGAGGTCAGTTTCGGCTTCGACTGAGCGCCAATCGCCGTCAGCGCCATCCATTGTTTGAAATCCGAACTAAAATCAAAAATCACTGCGAAAAAACTCCTGACATCATACATAACCCTCTTGCAAAAAAATTTCAATAGCTGTCACCGTTTTCAAGTTATAAATTTTTAAATTCACCGGTTATTTTTGGAACACCCGGTATAACGGAAATAATACCTGACACTCAATATATTTGAGTTAAATTTTTGATTTTTTTTTCCTTTTTCTGATGCTTAACCATATAATTTGCAAACAAAATATCATTCTATAATTTCTCATATTTTTTTTAATTAAAATCGTTATCCTTTTTTTAACTAAGATAATTTAATATCGTTATAACTTGAATTGTAGAATTTTTAATTTTTTTTTTTCAATTAAAAAAGAAGAAAATATAATTTAAATCTTGTTTCAGGATTTTTTTAAATAGTAATTTTTAAAATATTAAAAATAAAAAAACATATTTTTTAAAAAAAATCATATTTCCAAAAGCATTTTTTTTCTTTTTTCGTATTTCTTTTTCATACCGATCCAGGACTTGCTTCCTTTTTCTTAGGCCTGCACGGGGTGAAATATTCAGTCGCAGTCTCGACCCAACCTATGTTAAAATCATTGTCTCTGACTAACCAGAACCTTGCGAAACAAATCAGCAAAATTTGACTCAGCCCAAAACTTCAATATTGTTCAACGGTCAATATTGTTCTTATAAAATACATTTTAATCAAACGACAAAATTGAAATCACGAAATCATCTTGTGTTCAGTAAAAAGCTATTTAAAGAGTATTAAATACAAATGTAAAATTTCGTTAAATAAGCTTATTAAAATAAAATTGAAAAAAAAAAAAAAAAAAAAGAAACTCTGCACATAAACGATTGTATATTGAGAAGGAATTATAAAATTTTTATATAAAGTATAATAATTATAAGGTTATTTCCAAAGAAAATATGAAAGAATCTAGTCATATTAGGCATTTGCTGTTATTCTAATGTCAAAAGCCATTAATGTAGGATTCAAAGAATAACAGCTAATAAATAATAATGGAGCGTTATGAAGGGAATATTTATTAAAGTAAAACTTTCTTCTTAGCAATTCGTTTCTGAACCTGAAGTTTTGTTTTTTAAAAGTGAATACATGGGTAATAAAAGGATGGCCGAAAAAGAAAACGAAACAGGCAAAAGAATAATAAGGCAAATATTTATAGTAAGACAGTAAAGTTATTTTAAGCATTTTGAAACTGAAGATGCTGTATGTGAAGTACAATTTTTACGATGAATAATTTAATCATGTGGTTTGTTGTAACAACTGTCATACATAAAAATCGGTTTACAAATACATTTAGCGTAATTATATATTTTTGCTTTGAATTACTGACATTTAAATATATGTGAATTTTGAAGAATAACCGAAACCCTCAGTGCAACAAAATTTTTACTGAGACATAGTACATACGTATTGACATAACTTAAAAGGTAATACTAATCTAAATTTGAATGAGGTGCGAACAAAGTCTCTAAAATAGTATTAAAAAAAGTTACTGTGAAAAGCAGTACATGTGTTTTTAAACGCATTACACTCTTAAAACGAAAGAGCTGATTTGGCTTCTCATGAAAGAGCTGTAATTTTTTCGATCATAAAAGAGTTGTTTTTCAAACGATTAAATCTTCTTGATCTAAATTGGTTATTTATATAGCTCAACGTCATTTAAATTGGTTAAAACTCGAGTTATTTGAACTCATTTTTGAGAAGCTGCCTTTCAACATTGAGATGAGTGGATTTCAGCTCAACTTGAGCTATTTTGTGGCTGACTTTTTTAAGAGAGTAATATTCAAATTCACATCATTTTCACACAGTTCAGCCATTTAATCTTCATATGGAAATTACGCTAAATATAAATCGTAAAAAACTGCAATTCTCCAGTTTATCATTATTGCCAGTTGATTTAAATTACATTAATATCCTTATAACATTTGTTACTATTAATAATAATTCAGTCAGTTAAGAATCTTCTATGATTGCGGCTTTAATATCAATAAAATAAACTACATTTAATACTGATAAGAAATCCTATTTCAAAACTCACTGGCTTATTTTTTATAGATACTTGATCAAAACTCATCTGTTGTAAAACAATAAATTTTATTTAAAACCTGTTACAGCTCATAATTCCCGTGATTCACATGCAAAGTTTATCGCAGTTTGAAACCTTTATTTTGAATATTTCAACATTTCCTTTTCTTTTATGTTTCTCGAATGCTTATCCCCTTAAGGGGTTATTTCGACTGGCGTTTTAAAACTAAAAATAATGTTAACTTCTGAAAAAACAGATGAACTCTGATTTTATCAGTTTTCATTTTGTTTTGGAGTATTTTTCTTGCTCTAGACTAAAATAAGAAACAGGCATCCTGTTTTACGAAATTTTCTAAATACAGAGAAAATATATTTGAATATACTTTCAAATCTTAGAAAAATGTTTGAAAATACTTCCGATAAGATGTTTAATTTTTAAAAACAGGAAGACACGAATTTCGACCACATTCAGATTTTAAAGAAACTTCGAAGCAACATAATGAAAAATAATACCGCAAGAAATGTTTTTTTGTTCATATATTACCAGCAGATTTTTAAGTCTTGCATGAAAGGAAGTATATCTCCTTCAAAAATCGAAAGGATGCAGAAATTGCATCCCGGGATTTTGTAGCTCAAAGGGAGGCAGTTGCTTTCCGGACCGAGTTTCAATATCTTCTCACTCGCGGGCGGAGGTGTGCATCTTCTGAAAGAGACTGTTTTGAACAAAACAATGTTTTTTCATCCTAATTTTATTTCTTTCCCCTGTTTATCCTCTAAATTGATCATTATTTTGTAAGCGATTTGTATTTTATAGTTACATCGTAAAGATTTTCTAATAAACTATTTAAAAAAAATCTCCAAGCTTGCAGTTAGAAAAATAAATGTTTAATGATGCAGTTAGATTCAAGCGCTGTTTTGTGGCTTTAGCAGCTTCAAACTAGTTTTGCAATCATTTTAGGATGTCAGCAAATCTCAGGAGAAAGCTGCACTAGCAAATACCTATATATAGTGAAAAAAAAGAATACAAATTCTTGCATACAATTTTTTCAATAGCATAATAACACTCAAAAAAATAATAGTAATTAATTTCTATTTAAATACTGTTTCGTACTTTCTAAAAAATATACATATTATTTTGAATACCTTGGCCTTTACCTCTGGAGATGTATAGTTTTGGAAAAGGGCTCTTTTTAACAAAATAATGTATTTTTTTGCGACGTAATTTTATTCTCTTCATCAGCTTATTTTCTAAATCGATAGTTATTATTGAACAATTTGCGATGTAAGCTTTATTGAAAAAAAATTTCAATAAACTATAAAAATAATTTTCCCAATACTTGCATTACAAAAATAAACTACAAAAATGCAGCCGCTAAATTTAAGCGCTCTTTGTGCTTTAACATATTCAAAATACTTTTGTCATCCTTTAAAGACAACAGTAAACAGCAACACACAGCTGTAGTAAGAAATTATTTTACGACAGGGAAAGTAGAGAAAGATTCAACAGTTTTAATTTTCTTATTATAAAATGTGCAATAAAGCAAGAAACAATAAATTAAGTACCAGAAATCATTGATAAAACTCCTTACAATCTAATTTCTATGTTAAACAAGTTAAAACTTTTTTAATAAAGTAGGCATAGTTATTATACATATTAGTCATTTTTTAACATTATTTTTTATGTTCTGGGTCAGATGCCGAGTGGGTTGCGGGACATATGCCGCATAGTTAGGAAATTTTTATTTCAAGCAAATCACGTTTTTATTTTTTCAAACTATTTAACACGTTCGCTGCCGCTTACATGAAGATGCTATGATATTTAATGCCGCACTGTAGAAGTGGGTTTTTCCCAGAAGCCGATTTATTTTTTATAACAAAGAATCAGTGAAAGATTTTTCCGCGCCAGCGCGTGACTGTCTATTGGACATCCCCCCACATCAAGCGCTGGCGCGTGAGTGGCCCCTTAACGTTGGCGCCATATCACGCGCTTCGCGTGAGCGGCAGCGAGAACAAAAATCAAATAACATTAAACTTACAAAGATTATATATATATGTATATATATTAGCGTTCACACGGACATGTTTTTCTTTTATAATATCTATCTATACATATATAAAATAGTTTGTCCTGACTGACTGATAATCAACGCACAGCCCAAACTACTCAACCTAGAAGCATGAAAGGTGGAGAAAATATACTTCTTATGATGTAAGCGTGCACTAAGATGGAATTTTTGAAAATTCCCCATCTAAGGGCGTTAAATGGGGGGTCGAAAATTACAAAAAAAAAATTCTATATATTAGCAGCAGTTTTAGATATGAGCGCGAAATTCTGGAATATGAATCTACTAAAAAATTAAATACGTATTTCATCGATTTTAGAAATTCACCACTTGAGAAGGTTAAGAAGGAGTCGAAAATTTTCGAACATTTGGCACATCTTAGCAGCCGTTTTAAATAGGAAAGTGAAATTGCAGAAAATAAGTTTACTAAAAAAATATTTAAACATGTGTTTCACCAATTTCAAAATTTCCACCCCTGAGTAGGGCTAAAGAGGTGGGTCGAAAATTTTCAAAAATTTTTTTGGGCCAGTCATATGATATATCTTCTTAAAGCCCTGGAACCACTCTTTAATATTATGGACTTTCTTCCATTCGCCTCAATTTGGACCCCAGGTCCGGGTAACTTTCGAACTTTTATGAAATCGTAGATTTTTTGTTTTATTAAATCGGATTTTTTACGAAGCCTTTGGATACATTTTATTTATAATTTATGAAAATTTGATAGAGAGGTTGGAAAGATGTTTTCCTGGGGATTGGGGGGGGGGTGATAATTGGAAACCTGGAATGCAATTTTTCAACTTTTGCTGACGCCCCTAATGTGACATAGCAATGGAAACTGTGACCACTATTTCATGTTAAGCACCTACCGAGCCCCTCACCTCACTTTCCTTCCGCGGGGGCATTTTTCTAAATTTATCCGACACCCTTCATGTGGTATAGCATTGAAAAGCCCTGTAACCAGTTATTCATATTATGCACGTCCTTTGAACCTCCTGAGGTGTACGTTTAACGTATTCCAGTGAAAGGTCTTCTAATAATGCAAACATTACGGAACTGATCTTAAATGACGTAGAAAAAAATCAATAAAAAATATTAATCTTCTTCGTCATCATTTTACTTTCTGTTTTTGCCGCAACTGGTGCTTTTAATTCCTCTTTCTTTGGCTTTCTTGACAATCAAAAATATGCAGGGACAATCAAAAGTATTCATTACATTACCATTACACACGGTCAATGGGAAAAAGTTTCAAATGCATTTTAATCTTTTGAAATTTAACATGTATAATTATTACATAATTTTATCGAGTCATATCAAATTTTATGAAAATCGGATGCATAGATCAATTACAGGGACAATCAAAAGTATTCATTACATTACCATTACACACGGTCAATGGGAAAAAAAAGTTTCAAATGCATTTTAATCTTTTGAAATTTAAAATGTATAATTATTACATAATTTTATTGAGTCATATCAAATTTTATGAAAATCGGATGCATAGATCAATTACAGGGACAATCAAAAGTATTCATTACATTACGGCCAGTGGGGAAAAAAAGTTTCAAATGCATTTTACTGGTGTTAAACGCATTCGAAATAATATAATTAAAATGAACTTATATATATATATATATATATATATATATTAAAATATACATTCTGTACAATCTGTGATCAAAAGAATATTTATTATTAAATTACAGGGCCACACAAAAGTATTCCACTACATGATGCTATATGGGGAAACATTGTTTGGGGCGTGTTTAAATTATATTAAACTATTGCGCATTTTATGAATATGATATACGTTGTTGAGGTGTGATAAAAGTTACTTCCTGTATATTTACAGGAACACAAAAAATAATTTTCTACAACTATACTGTATCCGAAATACTGTCTACTATAACAACAAGATCTGATTATTTTTAAAATTTCGTTATCGTACGAACGCACTTCATTTGCTACGCTTCACGTGCAATTTCCAACTTGTTATACTTTCTCGCGCTTTTTCTACTTTTCGCAAAAAAGGGACGCCGTCACATGACTTTTTTCACTATTGTGGCTCTCTTATAGCCTTCCTTTAGTTTTTTTTTTTTTTTTTTTTTTTTTTTTTTTTTTTTTTTTTTTTTTTTTTAATTTCCGTGTATTTACTAAAAACGACTTCATAAGCATTTAAATAAAAAATATGGATTTGTATAAACGATTGTAGAACATCTTGATTGTAGATTCCCGGAAGTAATCGATACCTGTATCGACTGTGTTTTTTACGATGACATTTTTTTCTATTGGTATTTTGAATTGGTAAATTTTCTAGAATCGCCGACAGCTATAGCCATATCCAAGAAGCTATAGGTAGAAAATTCACGATAATAATCGTTTAAAAAATTCTTTATTTCATCAATTTTAGAAATTCCCCTCCTCCCACCAAAAAAAGATTAACGAGAGATAGGAAACTTTTAGGTCATTCCACCATACCTTAGTAGCAGTTTTAGATAGAGGTATGAATTTGAAGATAATTAATCTACTAAAGGGCATTTCCATGCGAACTTGTTTGTCTGTTACATACTACGATTTTTTAAATACCAGTATTTTAAAACGAGAAAATGCGACTAGTTTATCGAAGATATATCGTCACTTCAATAAGGCGAAGCAAACTTTTTGAAAATAACGGTGACCAACAAGCATTAGCGATTTTCAGTTCTGTAACAGACAAACAAGTTCGTATGGAAATGCCCTAAAACAAACTTAAACATGTATTTTATCTATTTTAGAAATTCCAACCTCATAAGATTTAATGAAGCAGTAGTACTTTTTGGACATTTCGCCATATCTCTGCAAAAATTTTAGGTAGTAGTACAAGATTAAAGATATAAAATTTACAAAAAAATAGTTAAACATTGTGATATCAGACTATTTTGTCGATTATGTCGCCAACATCTATTTTGAACCAGATAATGTGAGATTATACAAATAAAACAATTATAGATTTTTGATAGTTTTTTCTCCTTTTATTTATTTATTTCAAGATACATTTTGTTGATTCAAGATTCTTTTAAAGAAACCGATCAGTGTAGCTGCTAGTAGATAATAAAATTGATAATTAGCAGTTGAATTGCTGATAAAATTAACTTAGTAGTTAAGCAATATACTATATCGCTCATCCGCTAGAAAAATGAGAAATCTCGACAAAAGTAAATTTCACAAAGAAAAAAAAAGAAGAAAGAAATAAAAAAGGAATAACAATTGCATGATTTTACTGTAACATGAAACTATAGCATTTAGGTCTGCACGCAGGAATAAAAGTTTGCAGAAAAACGTAAAGCTGTTAAAAATAAAACCGTAGGATGAGATTCGGAGAGTTCGATAATTTGACTTCCCACACAATTCACCTCTATTCCATGGGTACAAGTGAGCTTAGAACGTAATAAAAAGATTTTCCTTATACAGTGCGTGTAAAAACTCTAAGGACAGCAAAAATTATATATATTTTTTTTGATAAATTCACAACAAATGAAACTTTTTTCCATATAATATATATCATGAAGTTGAAAAGCTAATAAAAAAAGGTCAACAAAGTTCAACCGCGAGCATTTTATTACGAAAATAAAGTAATTGTACAAAAAAAACCACTATTTTTTGCCTGTGTAAAAACTTTAAGGACAGCAAAATAAGTTCAATATAGTAGCCGAAGAAACAAATGTTCAATGTGTTATGCACCTACCTATGAGTTTAATGATTGAAAATATTCCATTATTTCTTGACATCATTAATTTTTGGCACAGTTTGGTCTTGTTTTTGTACTATTCATCTTCAATTGTAGATCTGAGTTCTAATGTTAAAGAAAAATGTCTTCCATTTTTATGAACTCTTCTTACTACATCTCCCTATAAGTTATCAATAGGATTTAAATCAGAATTCTCAGCGGCCATTGAAAAATTTCAATATTTGTCATAAAGAACTAAAGTTTTTTCTCATGCCTTATATGAATTGGCGCATTATCTCCTTGTTATATCCGTTTTTTCCTACCAGAAGTGTTGCAACAAATGAAATGTGATCAGAAAGCACTTGGATAAGTATCTTTAAATTAAATTTTCCTGAAAGATTTACAAGAGATTCAATGTTTTTTAATGAAAAGCAGCCCCATGTTCCAACGAATTCGCCACCTAACTGATGTTTAAAAAAAAACTTGGTTTCCTTTCTTTTGGCTGCAGGTAATTTTCTCCGATGAAAAGAAATGAAACTTAAATGGCCGTGATGACTGTAGATATTATTAGGATGATTTAAAAAAAGAAAAAGTAATTTTATCAAAGCATCAGTTATGTGACGGATTCATTGCAACATGGGGCTACTTTTTGTTCAACGACGAAATGTCACTTTCAGGAAAATTTAATTAAAAGACACATATACAAACTCATTCTGACCATGTTTCATTTGTTGCAAAACTTCTGGTAAGAAAAATAACTGTATACACTATATTGCCATTGATTATGGGACACTTGCGATTTTACCCATTTTACTAAATATCTTGAAAAATACACGAGGAATCATCTCGAAACTCTTAGTGTATAAATATAAAAGTATACGTCATACATCTCCGTGAAGATTTTTTACCGAAACGCCATAGGGGACCGTCAACAAATTAAAAAAAATGAATATCTTTTGAATAACCCTGTCAAAACTAATGTAGCAAAAGCGCTCAAACTCTAGATTATGATTGAATGCCTTATTGTAATACACTGTGTTCATTTTTATGCAAATAGCATGCACACTCGCAGAGTAATTAAGGTTTTTATAAAAATGGTCCCAAATTTGTCCAAGTTTTTCCATTATAATTTTCAGAGTTCTTAATATAAAATAATATTTTTTTCAGAAAATATGACAAACAACATTGCACACAGTACCCTGTAATCAGAATTAAAAAATAATAAAAATTGTATGAAAAATGAGTAGGTTTACTATATAATTTTTTACTGCGCATGCGTCAAAGATATCAAAATTTCATTTGCATATTATGTTAGCTTAATGTATAGAGCAACTTTTGTAAAAGTCTCAAAATCATAGCTTGAAAATTCTGAAAGTAATCGTCTATAGAAAAAGGACAAAATCCGTTGTTTCCAAAATAAAGTAAAAAAATGAGGGATTTTATCCAAATGCAGTAGTACATCCCATATTGTGTATTCTATATTGACACTAATCAATGAACATATGGATACAACCCCTCTTGTTTTTGCTTCATTTTGAGAATAACGGATTTTCGACTTATTCAATTGACGATTATTGTCGGAATTTTCAAGTTATGATTTTGTGACTTTCACAAAAGTTGCTCTGTACATTTAGCTAACATAATATGCAAATGAAATTTTGATATCGTTGACGCATGCGCAGTAAAAAATTATTTAGTAAACCAGCTCATTTTTTATACAATTTTCATTATTTTTTAATTCTGATTACAGGGTACTGTGTGCAATGTTGTTTGTCATATTTTCTGAAAAAAATAATATTTTATATTAAGAACACTGAAAATTATAAGGAAAAAACTTGGAAAAATTTGGGATCATTTTTATAAAAACCTTAATTACTCTGCAAGTATGCATGCTATTTGCATAAAAATGAACAAGGCTTATTACAATAAGGCATTCAATCACAATCTAGAGTTTGAGCGCTTTTGCTACATTAGTTTTGACAGGGTTATTCAAAAGATATTCATTCTTTTTAATTTGTTGACGGTCCCCTTTGGAGTTTCGGGAAAAAATCTTCACGGAGATACATGACTTATACTATTATATTTATACACTAAGAGTTTCAAGATGATTCCTCATGTATTTTTCTAGATATTTAGTAAAATGTCTAAAATCGCAAGTGTCCCATAATCAATGGCAATATAGTGTATAACAGGGAGCCTATCCATACGCCTATCCATACAAGTTGTGAGAAAAAACTCCAATTCTATAAGAAAAATATTGAAGTATTTGAAAACCTGATTTAAATCCTATCAATAACTTATGGAGAGATCTAGCAAGTCGAGTTTATAAAAATGGAACGCATTTTTCTTAACATCAGAACTCAGATCTACAATGGAAGATGAATAGTTCAAAAATAATCCCGAATTGAGCCAAAAATTAACGACGTCAAGGAATAATGGAATATTTGCAACCATTAAACTTCATAGATGGGTGTGTAATACATTAAATATTTGCTTCTTCAGTTACTATATTAAATTTATTTTACTGTCCTTAAAGTTTTACACATGTAAAAATAGTGTTTATAGTGTTTTTCATGTACAGTTGCATTACTTTTATAATAAAATCCTTACAGTTGAACTTAGTTGACTTTTTTCTTAGCTTTTCAACATGAAACATAATTTAAGGAAAAACGTTTTATTTGCTCTGAAATTTATCGAAAAAACTAATGTTTTTTGCTGTCTTTATAGTTTTTACACGCACTGTAACTACACATACGAAACTTTTATATAAAAAGATTCACCTCACCTTTTAGTGCAATAAAACGCAAAGTGACTTTTTGAGGGATGAGTCACTTTTCTTGAGGGTGAGTGACATGTTTCTCGGTTGTATTGTTAAGTGATCTTTTTTGGGGGGTGGGGTTTATTAATTTCTTTCATAATGTCTTCATTCATTCACGTATTTTATAGTCCTATATAAGGAGTTTCAGACATATCAGAAACTGCCTTTATTTCGTTTTGGTATTTTATTTTAATATGAGATCTAATGAAGTAATTGTATGGATGGTATAGTAAAATTTGTATCCCCAAAACTTTCTTACATTCTGTCCCCTTTAAAAATATGGCCGACCTTAACAATAGCAAGCGCGATGAAATAGCACCGCAGAAACAAAATCTGATAATCATTCATTTTTGGGTTGCGCTTCAAAATAATTGACTGTGCTTTATTTTTAAGTTAGGTATTATGTAATTTATGACTGAAGATATAAAAATCCCTTAGTATCTTTCTGAAAACTGCTTCCGAATGTTTCCTGATCTGTGATTGCCTAAAATTACAGTATAACACATATTATATAACCGTAGCAAAGAATCATTTCAGTAAAAAATATCTATAGGGGGGACTGGGACACATGTGAACAATTCACATAAATGCAGCTTTTTCTCCATAACAGGGTTAAATTCTATAAACAAAAACTACTCAATATAGCAAAAAGAATTGTTTTTTACCCATGGTATTTTTTATATCGCCTTTATAGTTTCTCTTAACTTTTTAAAATAGTTTTATAAATGCAAAAAAGTGTTCACAGTGTTCGGGTTACTTGTGAACACGCATTGTGATCACGCATGTAAATATAAGGTAAAAATATCTTTTGACATGCTTTTTTCTGTTATTCTTTTGTCATCATAATCATTATTTATATTACCGAATAAACTCACCATAAAGAAAAATTCTATACATATTTCTCTAGAGTCTGTGTGATATGTTTAAGGAAAAGATTACAAAATGAGTTTCAGTGTAATGTAATAGAAGGAAGAAGACTTTGAGGATTGATTAACCCTTTGCGGCGCAGGGCAAATTCATTGCTTAAGTGTTGAAATTAATGACTGACACCGGAATTTGAAAACAAATTTATTTTTAAATAAGAAAAGGCTATATTTCATGTATTCAATAAAGTGTAAATTTTTTTTACCAAAATTCCGGTGCCAATGTTGCATTTCGGAATTAAAATTAAGTGGTTTCATAGATATACCACCGCACCGCAAGAAGTTGAATATTGTTGCAATAAAATAAAAAATAAAGAAGCAAATTATAAAAATATAAATCTGTTAAATTTTGCTTAAAGGCTTTTTCTAAGAGGAGGGAATTAAGAAGGGGGCATTTAAGTTATATTTATCGGAAATCTGCCAAAATACAAAAGATTCTCACTTCAGTATTTGCCTTATTTAATTCTAAATTAATTATAAAGAAGGGTATTTTAATGATTTTTTTTCAGAAAAACCTCGATTGTAAACCCCTCCCCCTCCAAAAATAACTTCAATTGCTTTTGATAGTGTGGGGGTGGCTTACAGTCCGCATTTTATGGTAGTTATCAGTTTAAAAATTTTACTTTCTTAAAATATAATTGATATTCAGCTCAATTCAAAGCTTTATTGCAATAGTCCAAATTTGGAACAAATGAAATAGAAAAATTTGCAAAGTTGTTTAACGTAAGTAGTGGATATACTTTGGTGTCAACTGCACGTCTACAACGACCTTCAAAGGATCTCTGTGGTATGTGCGGTGGGTGTGTAACAAAAAAAAAAAAAAAAAAAAAAAAAAAAAAAAAAAAATTAGAGGCTGTATCTATATTCCAATGTTTAGTGTTTACACAATATTGCACATACTACTAATATTTGGATAAAGCTCCTCATCTTTTTTGCTTCATTTTGGGAATAACGGATTTTAATCTTCTTCTGTCAACGATAGCTTTAAGAACTTTCAAGCTATGATTTTGAAACTTTAACAAAAGTTGATCTATATATTTAGCTGACACAATATGCAAATGAAATTTTAATAGATTTGACGCATGCGCAGTAAAAATCTATTTAGTAAACCTGCTCATTTTTCATACAATTATTAATATTTTTTAATTTTGATTACAGGGTATTAAGTACAATGTAGTTTCTCATATTTTCTGAAAAGAACATTGTTTTTTTATTTTTAGAACTCTATAAATTATATTAAAAATCTTAGGAAAATTTGGGACCGTTTTTATTAAAACCTTAATTTCTCTACGAGTATACATGCTATTCGCATAAAAATGAACACAGTTTATTACCATAAGCCACTTAATCATACTCTGAAGTTTGAACGTTTTTACTACATTAGTTTTGACAGGGTTATTCAAAAGACATTGGTTCTTTTTCAATCTGTTGACGGTTCCCTATTGGATTTTGGAAAAAAATTTTCTCGAAAATATATGACCTCTACTATTTTATTTATACATCTGGAGTTTCGGAGTTATTCCTTATGTATATTTTTAGATATTTAGCTAAACGTCTAAAATCGCAAGTGTCAAGATTTTTTTTTTTTTTTTTTTTTTTTTTTTTTTGTGTGTGTGTGTGATTGTATTTGAAATGAGGGAAAAAAATCTCGAATGGACGCTTGTGCTATTGACCCGCTTGCCAAAGAAGGGAATTTATCCGATTATAAATGGCAAAATAATGTAAACTTTGCAGTTTATTTTCCCAAGACCTTTGGGTGTTGCGCTTTATGGCTATTATCTACTTACATGCTAACTTTATTGTATCGATCGATACACAAACGCTCATCCAGTTCGGTAACACAAATCTCGGACCTTCTCCTCGTAAGTGTACACATATGGATGTAAGTAGACATATAGACGTGGTTAAGGCACCACGCCGCTAATTGCTTGCGAGTGTAGGAGGTCGTGGGTTCGATTCCCACTAGTTCCATTGCACACACTCATCGTGTGAAGATTCCGGTTGTATTTCTCGCGTGTTGTAAAATTTCCTTGTGCTATCTCGTCCCTGTATACAGGCGATGACTTATATGCAGGATTCCATGTCAAGCATCCAAGTGAGATGTATGTTGGTCAATAAATGAAATAAATAAGTAAATACATAGACAGATATGCATGAGAATGTTGCTGGGTATCTTTCATAATCGGCATTTTATCGTAGATAATGTGATAAGAATTTTCAAATAATACTACTTTAAAATTTTATAGCAGCATCTATTTTATTCCCGATAAAAAAACTAAATCTGTATTGTAGTGACTTTTTTCCCTCAAGTGGGCGTTAATAGAAAAGATTACGAAACGTGGTTTGTATGAATAGGGGTATTGGATTCTACCGTAAAAGTAGAACAAGGGGTAGTTGGTCTCTGAAGCTCCCGTCCTCCGATCCTGTCGCAAGATAAGAGAAAGCGGGAAGCAAAAGATTTTAAAAGGCATCGTTTTTAACGAGCGTTGTTTGGGGGCGTTGGGTTTCGTCGGCGCGGGGGTCGGGTTTCACCGTCCACGTGCCGCTTGACAGCCTCGTAATGCGAGAGCAAGTAAGCCGACTCGTTACAGTGTTTCGCCGGCCGATCCGGTGACAAATCATCGGCTAATTGGATCGACGCCAGAAGGAATATGTCAGGGGGTGTGGGATCCTCGCTGATCCGATCAGATTAGTTGGGTTCACGCGCTCGTCTACCTTTTTTTGCCATTATTTGTCTAATTGGGGGAGAGTTTCACTTTGGGAGGATTCCGAAATTCATCACGAAAAAACTATTTCTTTTCCCAGTTGTCAAAAAGTGGATTAAATGATTTGTTTGTTCTCATGTGAGACCTTTTGCCTTTTTGTGAAGCTCATTTTGAACTTTCTCTCACCCCGCGAAAAATATTGCGTTCAAAATCTTGCGGACTTAAGTGAATTATTGTTTTTTTTTTTTTTTTTTTTTTTTTTTTTTTTTTTTTTTTTGTATGTGTGTGACTTCGATGCTTTTTAAGCTTAAAGAATTGAAAAAACTTTAGGGATATTTTATTCTTACTGATTTAAACCACAATTTCTAACCTTTTTTTTTTTTTTTTTTTTTTTTTCTCAAGAGATTTACAAGAACTTACAGGAAGAAAATTGCTCCCGTTTCGCATAATAACCTATGTTTTAGAATAGATTCAAATCCTTGCAATCTGTGTTCCTTGTTTGAAAATTACTGTATTTAAATGCTTTACGTGATGGAAGCATTGCTAACTAACCTCATGTTAAGTAATACTAACTTAATGCAATTAAGTTATGTACATTTTTGTTTGTTAACAAAGAAATTTTTGAAGAAAGAGAAAACCATGAAGAATGGAAAAGTATTTAAATAGTTTTTAAACATACTATGAATTCAGAAAAAATTATGAAAGTTTGATAAAAATTATCTCAAAACGGTAATTTAATTCTAGTCTATAACTCGTGACATTTACTTTTATATTTTTCATTTCCAGACTGTTTTATCTGTACTAATATTATAAAGAAGTAATGTTCGTGAATCTGTATGTTTATTTGAAAGGGATAATCTCTGGAATTGCCTAACAGATTACAAAAGTAATGGTGGCAAAATCGTAGTAATTGTCCCTGTTCCAACATAGGCTACATTTTATGTCGCTGCCGTTACCTCAAAGGGGGTGGAGGAGAAAAAAGTTCTAAAAATGAGATTTTTATTTTACTGAAGGGTCTAGAAAAATTAAATTCGGCATAGTAGTTACTGGTATTAACCCATTCGTGCCCACGACCTTTTGCGCAAATTTTATTCGGATGGCACCACTATTTTTAAAAGAATTAAGTTTAGTTCATTAATTACGAAAATGTTTCAATTAAATAAAATAAAGATTGTTCTTCTTTTTTACTGGTGTCAGAAACAGTGCTACATGCATCTTTTGAAGCGTCCCTAAAAAGGGGCGCTAGGCGCTAATGGGTTAATGAAAAATGTCTAGCTTTTGAAATTTGTCATGGTAGTAACGTATAAAATATAAATGATCTCTAAGAAAGCTTTCTAAAAAATAAGAAAATTAAAAGGGATGAAAATGCATGAAAAACGTTCAAAAACGTCATAAGTTTTGATTTCTATGCAACTGCAGGAAGTTCCAAAGCGATTTCAAAAATAATAGTTCAAAATTGATGGTTATAAAATGGAGGTGAAATATAATATTCTCAAACTTAATGAAAGTTTATAACACGTTCTTATAATGGACGAAATGCAGCTTAACTATCGAACAAGTGTGAAACACATATATTCCTACAGCCAATGTTTAAACAGATTCTACAGTATTCTACAGTACATAAGAAGGGTAAAGAACTTCATCCAAAAAGACAATAGAAAAATTGTCCAACACATATATTCCTACAGCCAATGTCTTAACAGATTCTACAGTATTCTACAGTACATAAGAAGGGTAAAGAACTTCATCCAAAAAGACAATAGAAAAATTGTCCAACGAACTTGAGTACTTAATGCTATCATCGGAGAAATTGGCACCAGCACCCGAGTTTTTGTTCATCTTTCAACCATTTGTATAGAAAATAGAGCACTTCCTGCCAATATAAGAAACAGAACTCCAATGGCCACATGAGAGCGAAGAATTTGATAAGATTTATCGAATGTATACTTCACAGGCATTCCAAAAAGAGGATACCTAAGAATCTCTCCATCAAAGTTTTTCTAAGACAAATAATCTGAATAAGCCTTCCAGTATCATAAGTATTTAAGCATCCTTATGCATATGGTAGCTTCAGCTTTTATACATATAAAAAGAAGATGCATCCCAAGCAAACACTGGAGCGAAGCTGTTCGATCTGTAAGGATTATGATTATGTTGACATAGTTCAAAATATGTCGCACAATTCCCCCAGTACCCAATGAGTTTTGCAAATTTTTAACTGATTTCTCGACTTTTTCCCAGAAAATCATCCTTGTTTAGACTGTGAGGAGAAAAGATATCACGTCCACAACGATAATAATGTGGAGAAAAACATCCCATATTGTGTTTGAAACGTTAGTATCACTGAAAATTACTGCTACAGGTTATAATCTAAAAATGCAAGATGATCGTACGAGGAAAACATATAAACCTGGCTTTATTAGCAAAATGAAATGATAGCATAAGACTTTCACAACTAAATATTTATAAATTTAAATCTATTTTAAAGTATTCTGAAAACAAATTTGCATATACATAAATTTTATAGTGTTATATGCATCAATGTAAGGCTATGCTAACTGAAATGGTGAAAAAAAAAACTGCACATGAAAGTGTAAAAAATAACTCATGTTCATTTAGGATTGAACATCCTGAAAATTTACAAGATCAGCAAAATTATTTTATAAAAATTTCACTAAAAAGGGAACCACTTTTAGTGTTGCTCAAGCCTAGTATTCAGAACTGGTGCATTTTAAAACTTTATATTACGAAGTTTGAAAATCTGTGATTTTTTTTCCTGTTAAAATCTAACACAGCAGCATATTTTTCAGAAAATGCAATTTTCGTGATCACTTATCGGGGTATAACTTTGAAGAATTTTTAAAGAAAAGCATTTAAAATTACAAACTAGTCTTATATATTAAAGCAAAAGCCTTTTTTATTCAGCACACTCAAACTGCTCTCTGCGCATTCGTGCTTGCGCAGATCCGACAACAGAACCAATGAGAGAAGAGATAGTTACTGTCTCTAAATGTTAGCGTGGTATGCCCGCGTTCGTTCAATGGATCTACTGTGTGCTGAGTGACATATGTTTAAAATGTGCTATTAAATATATGTATGGATTTTTTTATCGCAACGTAATTAGTATATTTTTAACATAGGATCAGAGTAATCTATTACATCTTAAATTAGTCTTTTCAACAATATAACCTGGTAAGTGAGAACTTTTTTTTGAATGGCAATGTAACATCGGGTCGATCGAGTTTATTTTGATTTTGCCCGTTTTTATTGAAGGACATAATTTAACCGTTTTTTCTATTGCATAACACTTCTTATTTTGTTTTCAATCTTTTTTTTTTAAGTAATTTCTTATTGTGATCTTCATTTCTGTCATATGATCTTCATTTGATTGTGATCTTCATTTCTATTTTGCCATGGGTACACTGAAGTAAAATATCCCCCTTACGATGTTCGCGAAAACTTTTCTCGGATAGTATTTTTTCGATCGATGCTTAATTTTATATTTCATAATATTATTTATTTTGGTTTTGCCCGTTTTTATTGAAGGACATAATTTAACCGTTTTTTCCATTGCGTAACACTTCTTATTTTGTTTTCAATCTTTTTCCTTTTTCTAAAGTAATTCCTTATTGTGATCTTCATTTCTGTCATATGAAAATTTCATTTCTATTTTGCCTATAGCGTTTACATTTGTTGCATTATCATTTTGAAAATTGATAAAAAATAACAAAAGACAAAACATTGCAAATTCTAAATTCGTATTACTCAACTAAATAAACGTAGGCCTTGCAAAAAATAAAAAAAATAATAAGAGATCAAAATAGATGCCTTATAAATAACTTACTTTTTTAAATCTGCAGCTACAAATATATATATATATATATATATATATATATATATATATATATATATATATATATATATATTTAATTTGGACATGCAAAAAACATTCTGAAATGTCTCAATCAATCACAAGATTTTTGTGAGGACTTCTGATTGATAATTTTTGTGGGGTTTTTGCATAACTGAATGACTTTTTTTCCATGATTGATTAATGAATTTTATAATTTTTACCCCACATGACCAACTGTCGTACTGATTGACAAATTTTATATTTTTCATGTGATGAATCGAGAAATTTAGTGATTTTTTTTTTTCTGATGAACAAAGAAATGTTGCATCTTTTCTCCCTGCAATTAATGAAAGTTGTTTTTTGAAATTTGTTGTTTTTTCTTGCAATCTTTTGATGTAATTTGCCGTTTTATTGAATTTATCCTTCTTTCGTGATTTTTTTTTTTTTTTTTTTTTTGAGAAAATGTCGTTTTTTGTTATCTTTTTGAGAAATTTGTCTTTTTTTGCGAAATTTACATTTTTTTGCGATTACCTAGACAAAATTTCTGTGCTTTTGAGATCTTTGGACGAAATTTGTGTCTTTTATGATACCTGGACAGTTTCGAAGAAGTTTATCGTTTTTCTCGAGTTCTTTCAATGAAATTGTCGTTTTGTCATGATCTTTCGATGTAATTTCCCGTTTTATTGAAGATCTATTTGCAAAATTTGTTGTTTTTCTCTGCGAAATTACCCTTTTTTGTGATTATTTGATGAAATTTGCTTTTTTTTCAATCCTTTGACGAAATTTGCTGTTTACTCACAATCATTTGTCAAAATTTGTAGTTTTCTCACAATATTTTGAATTTTTTTTCACAATATGTTTAATTTGCCATTTTTTAGTTTTTTTTTGTTAAAATTTGCTTTTTTTCGAAATTTTTTTAAACGTTTTGGCGAAATTTTGATTTTTTGCAATATTTTCATGAAATTTGTTTTATTTGAGATACCTGGACAGTTTTTTTTCTGCAGTTTTTTGACAAATTTTTTAGAGATCTTTTGAAGAAATTTGTTGTTTTTTGCAATCTGTTGACGAAATTTGCTGTTTTTTTTTCACATCTATTTACAAAATTTGCAGGTGTTCTTTTTTTTTGGGGGGGGGGGGGGTATTTTGACAAAATTTGTTATTTTTTGTGATTATTTGCCAAAATTCATGTTTTTTTTTATACTTGGATAAAATTATTTGTTTTCTCAGGGATTTGCGGTGAAATTTGTCATTTTCTCACGATCTTTCGATGTAATTTGCCGTTTTATCGAAATTATCTTTTTTTGTGAAATTTTACATTTTTTTGTTATTTTCAGAAATTTGTCTTTTTTTTTCACCTTTTTTTTTTTCAAAATTTACCTTTTTTGTGATCTTTTAATGAAATGTACCTCTTTTTTTCATCTTTTGACAAAATGTGTTGTTTTCTCACAATCTGTTTACTAATATTTGCATTTTTTGAAGTACCTAGACAAATTTAAAGTATTTTCACGAACTTTTGACGAAATTCATGTCTTTTATTATACCAGGAAATAATTATTTGTTTTCTCAGGGATTTTCGGCGAAATTTGTCGTTTTTTCTTGCCATCTTTCGATGTAATTTGCCGTTTTATCGAATTTATCCTTTTTTTGGAAATTTGTTGGTTTTTTTTCGTTTTTTTATTATTATTTCAGAAATTTGTCAACATTATGTAAATGCTATAGGCAAAATAGAAATGAATTTTTCATATGACAGAAATGAAGATCACAATAAGAAATTACAAAAAAAAAAAAAAAAAAAAAGATTGAAAACAAAATAAGAAGTGTTATGCAATAGAAAAAACGGTTAAATTATGTCCTTCAAAAACAAGGGCAAAATCAAAATAAACTCGATTGCCCCGATGTTACATTGCCTATCAATAAAAAAGTTAGTTCTCACTTACCAGGTTATTTGTTGATAAGACTAATTTACTCTGATCCTATGTTAAAAATATACTTATCACGTTGCGATAAAAAATTCCATACATATATCTAATTGCCTATAGAATGAGGGAATAAACATATGTCACTCAGCACACAGTTCATTGGGTACACTGAACTGCAGTATTCCCATTGTAAGTTACCCAGAAAAAACATTCTGAAATGTCTCGATCAATCACAAGATTTTTGTGGGCTTTTTTACATAACTAAATGACTTTTTATTCATGATTCATTAATGAATTTTATAATTTTTACCCCACACGACCAACTGTCGATTTTTGTATTTTTTCTTCAACTGATTGACAAATTTTCTATTTTTCATGTGATGGATCGAGAAATTTTGTGATTTTTTTTTTTTCTGATGAACAAAGAAATGTTGCATCTTTTCCCCCTGCAATTAATGAAAGTTGTTTTTTGAAATTTATTGTTTTTTTCTCACAATCTTTTGATGTAATTTGCCGTTTTATCGAATTTATCCTTTTTTCATGATTTTTTTGAGAAATTGTCGTTTTTTTAATCTTTTTTTTTTTTTTTTTTTTTTTTTTTTTTTCCCGATTACCTAGACAAAATTTATGTGCTTTTGAGATCTTTGGACGAATTTCGTGTCTTTTATGATACCTGGACAGTTTTGGAGAAGTTTATCGTTTTTCTCGAGTTCTTTCGATGAAATTGTCGTTTTATCACGATCATTCGATGTAATTTGCCGTTTTGTTGAAGATCTTTTTGCAAAATTTTTTGGGTTTTTTTTGCGAAATTTACTTTTTTTGTGATTATTTGACGAAATTTGCTTTTTTTTCAATCCTTTGACGAAATTTGTTGTTTACTCACAATCATTTATCAAAACTTTTTGTTTTCTTACAATATTTTGAATTTTTTTTTCAGAATATGTTTACAAATTTGCCATTTTTTAGGGATTTTTTTGTCAAATTTGGCTTTATTTTTCGAAATTTTTTCATGAAAATTGCCAATTTTTTTAGATGTTTTGGCAAAATATTGATTTTTTACAATACTTTCACGAAATTTGTTTTATTTGGGATACCTAGACATTTTTTTTTTTTTTTTTTCATTTTTTTGACAAATTTTTTAGAGATTTTTTCATAAAATTTGTTGTTTTTTGCAATCTGTTGACGAAATTTGCTGTTTTTTTTTTCATATCCATTTACAAAATTTCCGGGTGATTTTTTTTTTTTTTGGGGGGGGGGGTATTTTGATGAAAATAGCTATTTTTTGTGATTATTTGCCAAAATTTGCATTTTTTATGGTACCTAGACAAATTTTTGTACATAGTAAATGATTTCTAGCATTTTTTTTTAAACTTTAACAGTAGAAAAATAATCTTCAAACATTTTCAAGAGTTTGTGACGTGTGTCGCAGCGTTGCACCGATTCTGCGCCCGGGATCATGTCATGTTGGTGTTACATTGGTAAATGGAAAAGCATATTGAAATTTTTAAGAAATATTAATTTTTTTATAGCGACAAAATACTTTTTTTCTTTGGTTCTTTCATATTGTTGCCGTCAAGTTTTGACGGGTTTCACCTAGCCAGAATAAATATCATTAATTTTTTTAATATGTGAAATCGACATGTATTTTTGATTTATGAAAATGTAATAGAAAAGTTAGTTGAAAATGCAAATGTTTATTTGTTGAATGGGGTGGATAATGTAAAAACAAATTAACCACTGAGAGGATCATTGTTACAGTTGTTGCTAAATAGCAAACTATACATTCAGTCTTATTTTGCTGCGAAGTAAGTGAAGTATGTATATTTTGTATGAAATGAGAAATGACGGTAATTTGTGATTTATTCATGTCATGTACAATTTATTGGTGTTGTATTTGTAAATGGAAAATTATCAAATGAGAGAGATTTTAATTCTATAGCAGCATGTTTGAATGTAACTCTGCCAATTGCGGGTCATGTGCCTGGATGTAAAATGCAGGTTTTTCTTTTATTTATTGAAATTTTTGCTGAAGATTAGTCGTTAAAAAATCCTTTAACAGCTGGAAAATACCTTTTATTTCTGTGGTGCCGTCAAGTTTTGACGGGTTCCATCTAGTTAATAATTAGTATGAAATAAAAAAAAAATGTTTTAAAAATCCTCCAAAAACAATGAATTTGATTTTGAAAAAATGCAACATTGTATTCACATTTTTGGCTGGGGAAAAGTTGACATTTATGTAGAGGTTTCCGGCAATCGTAGCCGAATGTCGTGGCTGACTGTCTTATGTGAGGAGAGGTTTTGACTTCATTAGAAATTGTCCGACCTAATTAGGCTCAGTAAATTTTCAAAAATTGCAAAAAATGTTAATTTTTTTTTGTAATTACTTTTTCCAAAAAATGCAGGATGGTCATAAAAAACTTCCAAACATATGTACCCCCTGGAGACCTAACCGCTCAGCCAATCAAAAGGAAATTTCAAATTTAGTTATTTGAATGTATGCGCTCAAATGGTGACGATTTAAAATAATAGAGCTCTCACGGTTACGGTTACAGTGAAAAAAAAGTCAAAATCTTCGAACAGCACTCTTTTTTCCTGAGCAAATTCATCAGTGCATTGAAAAACCATAAATGGCGTTGGAATGATATACGTATATCCAAAATTGCCAATGTAATATAGTGACATTCAATCCTAATCAGTTCTGATGCTATGTAATATTCAGCACTCAAAAGCAAATGATTACTTTTTATTTTCACTGTATGAAAAATGGAGTTATGAATAAAGAGATTGAGGAAGAGGAATATAATATATTGTCTAACCTTTTGCAAGTGAAGTAAGTGAGGAGTTTGTCACAAGGAGGCGGATGATATTTTTACATAGGAACAAAGTTTCTGATTATCACAGGAGAAAACTGCTACCAGTAAATTTTGAATAGATTTTTTCTCTTAAATTAGAAGCTTTTTATTGAAGAACATTACTCATAAATATACTTACATTTTTATTTCATTTTACTGGCGGCAGATTTCTCAGATAATATAATCTTTTCTCTGATACTGAGAGGCGGTGGTCTGGGTTGTCCCAATATAGCTGAAACGCAGGACATGCCGACTGTCCAAGTACACTTCCAACAGTAAAAATTAAAAAATAAAAACATATATCTGTCTCTGCCATTATTTAAGCCACAAATCTTGCATTAATAAGGTGTTCAAATAATTAAGAAATAAGAGAAAAATTTATTTAAATTTACTGGTGGAAGTTTGCAACGGCGACAATCAATCCCAATAAAAAACGGTTACAGTTGAAGCTTCACTATTTTAAGGATATATCAGTTCCTCTCTGTTAATAGTTCCATTGTATGTACAAGCAACTCAAAAACACTTTTTTAAAACAAATCTTACAACATAACTCAGTTCACAAGTGAAAAAAATTTCGGCTACTGAAAAACATGTCTTGTAGCCACTTCTCCTGCGGTGCTCCTGCGGTTCGATAGTGAAGCGAGTCAGACGCAAGTTAAAAGGACTCCAATTAAAGAGCAAATCCTGTTTTCATACCTCATGGTGTATCCAAAGTTTATTTGCTGTTTCATTTCTTAAGAGAAATCAAGCATTACAAGTAGCGTTTAAGATCGCTACAATTTGCACGCTACAATATTTGAACAAAAAGAGCTTCGTAAAGGACCAGTGACAATTCAATCCCGATGTGAATTGACAAATTTCGCATAATTCACATGAATAGATAGTAGGAGACCAATCACTAAACACTATCTGCAAATCATTGCGTGTAGAATTTTTTAAAAAAAGAGTGTGTGTTTTTATAAATCAATTGTTTCTACGTGCGAACAAGATGACACTTATAATGATATGTAACGTTAATAAAAGAACGAGGTGAATTGATAAAGCTCTTTCATCTAAACAGGAAATATGCAGCTGAAGCAGCGCGAATTTATCGCCGGATTAAAAGTTACAACAAGACCCATGTTCCACAGAAACTGTACTTGATTTGGTGAAAATATTTGAAGAAACTGAATGCACATGTGATGTACCACGATCTGGGGTACCATCTATTCTTGTTGGAGTAGTTGCGAAAGTCATAACAAGATTACTGTAGATCCATTTCATGCTGCAAGAAGTGTTGCACGCAGTTTCGATGCAACGAAAGAAACTGTCCTCAAGATTCTTTCCCTGTTCTGCAAATGTTTCCCTATCAATTCCTGCGCATGCAGTTTTGCAACCTGGATATCCGCAACATTGTTTAGTCTTTCAAATTATTTTGTGATTAGATATGAGAAACATCGCAGGAGAAACAGATGGCAATTCAGAATATTATGGACGGATGAAGCATATTTCTCTTTGCCTTGCAACATAAACTCCACGAACTGCGTTTACTGTTCTAAAGAAAATCCTCACAATGGTGATCGCGGTCTTCAACTCCAATAAATGTCGGTTTCTTAGGTTATCTTGAAAACAAAGGTGTACTCATCAAATCCAAGAAATTTGGCAGAATTAAAAGATGCCATAAAACGTGCACTTTTACAGATTCCTTCTGCGATGTTATGTTCGGAATTGTTATCAACAGTCTCGCACATGCAGTGCTTTATTATCTCTGAATGTCGGCATGTTAAAAACTGGTTATTCAAATAAATGTTTTTTCTCTCTTACAATGGTATTTTACAACAGCAATTTTCTTCGAACATGTATAATTCCAACGTCATGTGTGGTTTTTCATTGCGTTGATGAATTTGCGCATAAAAAAATTGGTGTTGCCATTCGAAATTTTCGAATTTTTTTCACTGTAACCGTAAACGTATTATTTTAAATTATCACTACCTCGCGCTTATACTTTCAAATAAGTATGTCTAAAATTTCTTTTCAAATGGTTGAGTGGTTAGGCCGGTAGGAGTTCACGTATCGAGGAACGTTTTATGGCCACCTTGTACATATAATATAACAACATTTCATTTTAAACATTGGAAAATTTATTCCATTTGACTTCAAAAGAAAACAGTTTCCTTATATCCTAGTTCACTAAAAAATAGTTCTAAATAGTATTGAAACCCTTTATAGAAATATATTTACTATCTACCGTAAAATGGGGGTGAATAGGAACAGCGGGGTGAATAGGAACGAAACTTCCCGGTCATATAAATAAATTCATTATAAATATATGTGCTGATATTTTTAGTTGCAAATTTTTTTTATAAGAAGGCAATAACATTAAGAGTTGGGATATTCAGTTTTGACATGTTGGCACCACTACAGGGGTATATAAAAAAAAAACTTCAAGAGGATCCTCAAAAACCTCATTTTTTTCAACGTCTTCAAAACTTTGTATATAACTACAGTATTTTTCGTATTCTAAACCTATTAGAGGAGATTTTTAATTGATGATAGACCTGTAATCGGTATGCTGTGTTAAATTCTACTTATTTCTAAACAACATTATGAAAAAATGAAAAAATGCTTGTAATATCAGAAGTTTAAGATTTTCGGTGTGAATCCGAACATGTTTTCTCACACTCTAAATAAAAAAGAGTGACTATTCACTCCGGAGGAGTGCATACTCACTCTATCGCAGACTCAAAATATGCCCAACCTCTTTAGAGTGGCTATTCACTCTGGGCAAAAGTGGAATCGTTCTTTGAAAGAGTGAATATTCACTCCTGGGAAGCGAATATTCACTCTAAACAGGGGTCAACGATCACTCTTTCTGAAGAGTGACTATTCACTTTTGCTAGAGGAGTGCGTTTTTTCACTCCTGGTAGAAGTGAGTAGTAACTCTTACGGAGGAGTGACTATTCACTCTTGCTGAAGGAGTGCGTTTTTAATGGGGCATTTTAAAAGAATTGTATCTTTTAGAGCATACAATGAAAATAAATACAAGCATGGTAAAGATTGGAATAAAATATTTTTATTGGCAATATTTATTTAATTCATAGTATGTGTCATTAATTGAACTTTTTAAGGGACAACGTAATTAAAATTACTATGAATTAAATTAGATTATTAACAGAAATAAACTATTTTATTCCAATCTTTCCCCTTGTATTTGTTTTCATTGGTAGCCCCAAAAATATATGATAGTTTTAAAATGCCCATAAGTGCGAGTTATTAAACAGTTTTAAAATCTTAAGTAGTCAGTGTATTTTTTTTCAGATACCCATTAAGTTTTACATATTATTTTAATAATGCAAGTTTTCTATGTTTTTTTTAATGTGTAATTAAAAACTTTTTTGCTGAAAAACAAATGTTATTACAATCTGTATTTATAAAACGACAGGCAAAGTCATATTTAATTTCAATTTTTTATTCCCATATATAAGGTAGATGTGCCAGTAATGGAAACCCTTAAGGCTCCTGTCCCTGCCGGCGAAGACACTCACGAGCTAATGCTAATCCTATGGGGAGGGACTTGTCTAATATCTCGTTTGCAATTCGACATTTTATTTTTTTCATTTTTATTTATTTTTATTTTCATTTTTTTGCATTGGATAGCTAAAGTTCGTCTCAACATCGTATTTTTTATACTTTTTCGAATTTGGTCTCAGATATTTTTTATAAAGTTACCTTCACTTTCAATACCGGTAACAAAAATGAAAGTGTTAATCAAGAAAATATCTGCGGCCAAAATTGAAAAAGTAAAAGTAAACAAATATTTAAGACAGATAATATGTTTTTAAAGACTTCTGTAACTTAAGTGTTTTTATTTAAATGGTGAACAATTCAGCCCCTCTTTGACTGTGCCCTTAAATAATAGTATCGGCCTCATGAGTGGTTTGATTGCCAGATAGGCAAAACATAAATTCATTTTAAATAATAATAATATTAAAATGAATAAAATATTAAATTTTCATTAATCGCATTAATATAACTATTTATAAAAGTTTTGGTGCGATTACATTTTGATAATTGTAATTTAAAAATAATATTTGATTATTTAAGTTTTCTTTTAAGTCAATATATTTTATGCACTATAAATATTCCCCAAAATTGCATTTTTAGCAATGCTTATATGAGGTGTACATTACTGAAAAATAACTATTTATAAACTAAATATAATAACTAACTTTATAAATAATAAACTTTAAAATTGAAACAATATTTTCCGCTTCCCGATTGGTTTAATTAAGAATATCAACAATAGTGCAAAATTATAAAATATGCAAGGGGGAGTTACGAAAAAAAAATAATAAAAGGTACATTTTTATTGGTTATTTTTTTATAAACCGAAAACTTTCAGGGGTGTTTATTACTAGCTTTAAAAACATTTGTAATATAAAAAGTAGTTATTTATCTCTTTAAAAATATTTCGTTTTATATGTCATACTACGGACTTTTAAAATTACTAAACCAGTTTCAATAAAGATAAGGAATAAAAAGGCACTTTGTTTCAATACTTAAATATAATGTTTTATTTTTAAATGTCTAGAAATACATATGCCCCCCCCCCAAAAAAAAAAAAAAAAGTTATAACAACAGATATACATTTTATAACGGAATAAAATTTATTGTTAGATTCAACAATTTCTCAATATTATTTCCCATATTAGAAATTCCTATTCGAATTACACATTTAACTTCAAAAAGAAAAAAAAAGTAAGTACTTCAAGATAAGACTGAATCAGAATAATAAAATCACGTAATTGCTAATGATGTTTATATTGTACGACTTGTGTCAGCATTTCTTTTTTTTTTTTCCCTGAGGATATAGAATGGCTGACACATAGCAAATGATTTTCTGCACAATGTGAAACTGCACTGAATATTCACTAACTTTTGGGAACAAAAATTGAAATTAAACATAACTTACCTTGATAAATAATATCCTTTGTTTCATAAATGATATTCCCTTGTTTGGTAAATAATATCCATGTACTGTAAGCTCTCTGTTATTGAGTATCAATGAAGTAATATATCTTTTTACTGAATTATTTTTTTTCTATTGTGATTCCAGAAGAAGCGATTAATCTAAAAATTGGATTATTTCATAGCATACACATCGAAGCATATCATTCAAAGGTCGAAATTTAAAATACGTTTGAATATTATTAATAAAAATGAAATTAACGGACGTCCATATATGTGACCGAGGAAACGAAAGATTCATTCCAAAATGGCGGAAACATTTTTCTTATCAGTAAAGGAAGTGAGAAGACATTTCTCATTGGCTGATGAGCCACTCTTGCCTACTGAGTGAGTATTCACTCTTGCCTACGGAGTGAGTATTCACTTCGAAAGAGTAATTGCTGACTCTTAAAAAGAGTGGGTTTTAATACCAAATAATCGTAATTTTCCAGGTTATATTATGAAATGGAGTATTTGAAAATTAAAAATTGACATATTTTGGTGTTTTTACTCCATATATTGGTTCAAAGTTTAACGGAATTTTTTTTAAAGTTTATAATGCCGGGGTTTCACTCTCATTAGCGGAGTGAGACCAGTCACTCCCATCAGTGGAGTGACTCTCTCACTCTCAATTATAGAGTGAGATTATTCACTCCTTTGTATAGAGTGGAAATTTCCACTCCTTTAGGAGTGTATTTTTACAAAAGTCACTCCAAAAAGAGTGAAAATGGTTCTCACTCTCCCTAAAAGTGAGCTTTTCACTCTTTCCACTTTTAGAGTGATGATTTATTTTTCTATGCAGTAAGAGTTTCATGTAATATATGAAAATATATGTATGAATATGCATTGTAACAATATTTTGTTTGTTTTAATTACTTGAAGAGTATAAAGGTGCCGAGAAATTACTTGATTAAACAAAAAAGTCAACGCCTAATCCAACAGAAATGGAACACACAATAAAATAATTTAAAAATAGTATATTAGTTAGAAAAACTGCACAGGATTATTCTTTGCCATCCACAACATTACATAAGCATCTCAAAATGAAAAACCAATTAAAAAAGAGAGGGATGCAAACAGCACTAAGAGCTGGGGATGAGGGCGTATAGTAGATCGTATTAATACATTCAGCGATTGAGGCTACTCATTTGATTCACTTACCCAATGACTACTAGTAAAAGATAACACGGACAGGGCTGAATTTCTGTTAACTCCCACTTCTGCAATTCGAACATAATTTCTTAAAATAAATTTTAATTTTTCTTGATTTCAAAGTTGTTTTCTAATTTTTAAAAAGGCATATCTTTATTCGTATACAAAATAAAGGCTTGGTTTCACAGTAACTACGTGTTCCTATTCCTCCCTTATAATTATTACCTGTTTTTATTAACGTTATTAAAATTTGAATCGGAATAAATAAAGATTATAACATTTGCTCCGATTCACCCCTATCTGCGGGGTGAATCGGAACACCATTAAAAAAATAAGTAACATGTATATAAATAGTAAAAATGTTTCGTTTTTGCTTAAAAAGTAAAGAATAAAACAAGACCGAAGTTTCTAGTAGAAAAATAAAAAAAAAATAAAAAATCAGTTGTTGCTTTTTTTTTAACGTTGAAGTTGAAAAGTGTTCCGAGTCACCCCATTTTACGGTATACATTTTTCGTCAAATTAGAGCCCTGATTTAATTCTAATATGTACCGTGCATATATTACCGGAATAAGGCAGGCGGAAAAATTGTAGCTTCATATTCGGCGACTTAACTCGCATTTGGCGCGAAATAAACAAATAAAAAATCCAATAGTAAAAAAATAAAAATCTAAACAATTATATAAAATGTTCAGGCCTAACTTTTATGTACCAGGTCTCGATGCTAGATGCGAGCAGCAGCGAGAGGGACGTTCTCAAAAGGTGAATACTGTACATGCATCATAACTTTAAGCTTTTGAATAATTTAATTTAATCATCATTGATTTTAATTTTTACTTTCACTGAATTTTTATATCTATTCAAAGACAAAATTGATATAATTTATATTAAAAGTTTTGCATAAATATCTTAAAATCTTAATTTTTTTTTTTGACTAAAATGGCCAGTTTTGGACATTCAAAACGTTAACTGTTCCAATGTACCAAGAAAAAAAAAGTTTTAACTTGTTTCCAGGAGATTCATGATAAACAGCAAATGCATAAAGAAAGTGGATGATTGTTTTATAATTTTGTTAACAAATGGCACTTCCAATTTATTGCTTTTCGAAGTTAGAAGGACTTTTCTAGAAAGACTTTTTTCTGTATTTTCTTATGTCCAAACAATCGAAACGATCGATTATGTAAAGATCGAAACAAAGCTGTTATTTTTACCCAAAATACATTAAGTAAGTACTTTAATCTCTTTTATCTATCTTTAAAATCATTTTTGTTTAATTTTAAAGTATCTAAATGTATTTTCGCAACTTTTTTTTTTTTTTTTTTTTTTTTTTTTTTTTTGCAATAAATGCATTTTTCTCAAATAAGAAATTGGAATGTCCAAATTGCGTAACGATCTAAACGCCGATATTTTTCCTCGTAAATTTATTTTTAAAGATGATCTGATGTCCTGAAACGTATAATAAGATATTTATTATAATGTTTTATCATAAATAATTATGTGTTTTATGTAAATAAAGCGTATTTAGTACCTGTAATAATATAATTTTACTTAGAAGCACGCTCAACTTTCACGTGTAGATTGACAAATTAAATGCTTCAATAATTAATTTTCCAGAATAATTGCTGTCTTTTAGTGCTTGTATATAAGTTTATAGACTTATATACTGTACTGTAAAAAATAAATTGGCCTTAAATTTGAAAATTTTAAAAATCACTAATAGTTAACGTTTAATGATCCCACGTTTTGATAATTCACCGAGAGAGATTCCCGTGTAAGTTAAATTTTGTAAACCTGTGTTATTAGAATCAGTTATTCTTTCAGTTAGAGGAGGTTATAAAGATCCAAACAATTGTTTAAAGGCATGTTTTTTAATGTCACACAAATGAAAGTTAAAAGCCAATTTAATTTTTTTTTCGAAGGAATGTTCTTCTCATTGTAATTCCCACGAGGCTGTAGGGTAACAGAAAAGAAGTTCATAAGATATGAAGATATACTTACAACTTGATTGATTCTTCGATTTTATTAATATTTGAAAGGAAAAATTTTTTAATTTTATGCATAAAATTATAGAGAGTGCATGAAATTGTTCATTAAGAAAGGACATAAAATAAATATACATTTATTTACATTGCATTACATCCATTTGACATTAAATATACCGTAAGACGGGTTACTTTTTGACTACAGGGGCTATGTTGTGATATATGGTCTAGTTTTCATATTTAGAATCTCCTGCCCTGTCCGCAATGGCATCAATGCAAACAGAAGCGCCACCTGCTCGTTCGGTGTGCCACGTCCCCTAAAGAAAAGTACCTGAAACTCTGACATTTGGATTGTTTTCTATGGGCTTTGTAATGTTACAATCTGCTTCTGCGTTGTCTTGAAAATAGGATACTTTGTGTGCTGATTTCTAAGGCGTGTGAGAACATCCAAACACAGATAAATATTCATTATTGTTATTGTGTTATTGTGTAAATTTGACTGTGGAGAAATATAATCTTGTCAAATGATATTTCTGTGAAATACAAAAGCTTCATCAAATTATAGACAGTTTTTGCTTCGTGATACAACGACACTCTCAAACAGTAATCTCCACAAAATTTTCGTTTTAAAATTGCAGATATATTTTGTATTTTAAGTATCAAGGTAGACGGGAAACATTATATGAAGACAAGATGGTACAAATGCAATCATCGTTTACCAGTTAAACTCTCATATTGATCAAGAAGTGCCAAAAAGACGGGTTTCTAGAAAGGCAAAACGTTGAATGCCCCGCTTGTTGATCTTGATTTAATTAAATGAAAGAGATTATAGATTTAATTAAGTATTTAATTAATTATTTCTTAAATATTAATAAATGTTTGGTTGTGCTGTAATTTAGTAGAAAACGGTATTATTGTATTTCAGAAGAAGTATTAGAACTAATCGGAAGTGGCAATCCCAAAACTTTCTTCTATTCCATGCACGTTAATTCTTAAAACTTAAATGGCGGTTTATAACCAACATGGGGATTCTAATGATATGAAATTCCGTGCATTTGTTCCTCAGACATGACTATCGCTAAAATCATGTAAATCATTCAAAATGCAGCATAACACGGCCACTTGTTTGGTGATTTACACTGAAACCTAATTTTCAACAACTTATAGTAACATCTAACTGATTCCAATGTTTGGTGAAAATCCGTGCATTAGTTCTGGAGAATAAGCTGTACCTAAAATCAAAATAAAGGCTGCATACAAGTGCCATCTGTTGAGCGATTTATACCAAGATCTATAACATACCAAAACATCTCAATGACTAAATGAATCTGAAGTTTGATGAAAATCCATGGATGAGCCCTTGAAATAGAGCTATTGTGGAAACCACGAAAAATGTTGCGTAGCTGCGCACCTGTTGAGCGATTTACACCAAAAACTAATCAGCAAAAATTAATATCAGAGGCCAACTGAAAATAAATTTTTATTAATTTCCATGCTTTAATTATTGCGATAAAGCTCCCACAAAACTTGTGTCACATACAGACAGATTTGAAACATTGGTGCTACTGATGTCCAAAAAGCAAGAAGCGTCTTGATTACGCTTTCTAGAAGAAGCAAACCAGCGACATCTTGTAGAGAACAAAGAGATAGACGCAATTTTACAGAAAGGCCTCGAAGTCTTCCTTAACATTTTCCTCTATAAGGAAAATTCTGAATACGTTTCAAATGGGATACGGCACATTCTCAGATTTTTTCTCTTGAACTGAAGAGAGACAGTTTATGCTGAAACATTTAGTTCTTGTTCATGGGCACGGCTATTAAGAAAAATCAGCGCACGACTTTAAGCTGGGTGTTTTAGTAAACTAATTTTGGAGCTTTATCCATTTCTGACTCGACTGAAAAATAAAAAAAAAATATTTTTACTTTTTTTTTCATTTCGTATGTTTTCTACCCTGTCATTTACTAACATGTAAAGCAGAATTCTATTACTTGTTGAATGTTGCTTCATTTTATGTAATTTTCTCATTTGCCTTGTAACCCTTATTTTCGTATTAGTTATTATATTATGCAGTTTTTTCGTTTTGTATAACTTCCAAAGAAAAAAAATAAATAAACATGCTGTTTAGTAATTGTAAAATTAGAAAATGTAAAATTAAAGAGGATCTACTACATTTTGAGAGAAAATATCGCTCACTCGGAACAAAAATGGCAAATTTTTCAAAAATTCATTTTTCGTTTTATTTCCCTAATAGATCTATCATTGGTGCTTCTAGCTTCTCAAAACGTTTTATAAGGGTAGCTATTCGTCACTATGTTCATTTGTGACCACAGAAAAGGAATGGATTATGTGGAAAGTTAAAATGACATAACCTTCCATACCTCGCTCTTTGGCTTCATTCTTATGTGTTTTACGCTTTTATGCAAGTTTGTATGCAGAGCTAAGTGTTATAATTTCATGTTACAATGAAATCATGCAAATTTTCTTTTGTCTCTCCTGTGAAATTTACTTTTGTTTAGATGTTTCTCTTTTCTTGGGGGTGAATTAATATGAAAATATCATCATAATTAAAGATGTGATGCATTTATAAGAAATTTAAAAACGGTATTGGTCTCTTTGCAGAAAAGTAGGGAGGACAGGTCAATGGTACACATAAATTACAAATAAATAGAATTTTTGAATTGTTTACAATACGTTTATCCAATTGAAAAATTTCACAAATTATTTCTCTTGCATTTTAAAGCTAACACACCTTATAAAAAGTAACGCCAACCGATAGGGTAACTTTTTGACTTCATTATATCTAAATTTCTCAATTGATATTAAAGATTAAGTTTTTTGCAATACATCGTTATGTAGCAGAAGAATATATCGGTATTTTACAATAGGTAGGTTTTGTTTACTATAAAACCGGTCGGCGCTAAAAAAAACTTCAAAAATTTTCAGAAGCTTTCCAGGTATATATTTTTTTACTCTTCTTAACATATGCTAACGAAACGTCTTCGCACAATTTACTGAAGGAAAGATATAAGATGTGTCAAAACAATATGAACTGGTGAGTACATTTAAGAAATAACACATATCTTCACACTATTTATCAGTAATCTGAGAAACCACAAACATTGCATAAAGTGACATAAGAAATTATTGTAATTAACAACTGTTTAGGTGCCTAAGAATTGTTTCCTCTGGTAGAAACAGAAATATAGGTAATTTATTTATTTATTTTTTTTAAAGCAAAGTATTGTAATGTTGATAGTAAAGTGTTCTAAATCTGCATTTTATTACATTAAAAAATCAAGGACGAAATAACTATTTTCCTAAAATGTTGACATCTTTTAATACGGACGGATTTACGAACGAATTTATTTGAAAACATACATGGGGTTTAATAGCAGATTTAATAAAAGGTTACGTAACAGAATTAACGTTAGATTATAAAAGCAAAATTGCATTAAAAAATATTAGTGACATTGTGAATTTCTGGATTAAAATAAAATTGTATATATAATCGCCGCACTTTGAGGAGTTAAAGGACAGAAAACCGAATGAGATTATTAATTTACTTAAGTATTTAATTAAGTATTTCTTAAATATTAATAAATGTTTGGTTGTGCTGTAATTTAGTAGAAAACGGTATTATTGTATTTCAGAAGAAATATTAAAACTAATCGGAAGTGGCAATCCCAAAACTTTCTTCTATTCCATGCACATTAACACTTAAAACATAACTGACAATTTATAATCATCATGGGGATTCTAATGATATGAAATTCCGTGCATTTGTTCCTCAGACATGAATATCGCTAAAATCATGTAAATCATTCAAAATGCAGCATAGCATGGCCACTTGTTTGGCGATTTACTCCGGGACCTAATTTTCAACAACTTATAGTAACATCTAACTGATTTTAAAGTTTGATGAAAATCCTTGCATTAGTTCTGGAAAATGAGCTTTTATGAAAATCGAGATAAAGGCTGCATACAAGCGTCATCTGTTGAACAATTTACACCAAAATCTATAATATATCAAACCATCTCAATGACTAACAGAATCTGAAGATTGATGAAAATCCATGTATGAGACCTTGAAATAGAACTATTGTGGAAAGCACGAAAAATGTTGCGTAGCTGCGCACCTGTTGAGCGATTTACACCAAAAACTAATCAGCAAAAATTAATATCAGGGGCCAACTGAAAATAATTTTTTATTAATTTCCATGCTTTAATTATTGCGATAAAGCTCCCACAAAACTTGTGTCACATACAGACAGAGTTGAAACATTGGTGCTACTGATGTCCAAAAAGCAAGAAGAAGCGACGTGATTATGCTGTCTAGAAGAAGCAAACCCGCGACATCTTGTAGAGAACAAAGAGATAGACGCAATTTTATAGAAAGGCCTCGAAGTCTTCCCTTAACATTTTCCTCTATATTGAAAATTCTGGATACTTTTCAAATGGGATACGGCAAATTCTCAGAATTATTTCTCATGAACTGAAGAGAGACAGATTTGGCTGAAACATTTCCTTCCTGTTCATGAGCACGGCTGTTAAGAAAAATCAGGGAACGACATTAAGCTGGGTGCGACATTGAGCGATTTTCACCAAAAACTAATCAGCAACAATTAATATCAGGGGCCAACTGAATATAAAATTTTATTAATTTCCATGCATTAATTATGGCGATAGAGCTCCCACAAAATTTGTGTCACATACAGCAAGTCACAGAATCACAGATTCACATACTCACTGACAGATATTTTGTAAAAACATGCGCATTGGTATAATCCGATTAAAACGGAAAATTGAAAATTTTTACGAATTCAATACTTTTTTCTTGTAAACATAGAAGAAGGGAAAAATCAGTTTAAAAATGAGATATTTCATGTTTAAAGGTACTTTAAAACACATTATATATAGATTGTTTACATAATGGTAAAAAAAGAACTACCAAATTTTGATTTAAAAACTCATTACTTTTTTATGTATTGTTTTGTTCTCCTAAATTAAAACTTCGAATAAAAATATTACAATCTATTCATATTCTTATAAATAATATTACTTTTTGATCATTTTTTGCAATCAATTTAGTTTTTGCTTCATAAAAGGCTGAAAATATCTACATATTTTTTTCAATTAAAGTTATGCTATAATTGTAAAAAGATTATTTCGCAAAAAAAAAAAAAAAAAAAAAAAAAAACAAACAAATAAAAATTTAGCGCAAACGAATTTAACACAATAGCTTCATTTCAATTTAATCTTGATTTTTCCCCCCAAAAATATGTTCAAATTTGTTTAATAATTTTTCTTTATTTTCATTTTTATTTTTATTTTTGTCAAAAAAGATAAAGACTATAACTTAGATTTATTTTAATTAGCCAGTTGAATAGGAAATTATTATTTTTATGTGTAAGGTAATATCTACTTCTTATCATAAATTTTGTAATTTTTAAATTGATAAACTGAACAAGATATATTAAGTTACATTTTGCACAAATATTAGTATGTCATTCTTGAACGGCAGTCTGTAAATTTTTCTGTAGATGTATATTAATTATTCACACGGAGTATTTAAAAAATGGTGTAGATTGTTCGAAAATTATCACTCCGCTCTCAGAAGAAAAAAGGTTACAACGTCTTAAATATGTCTAAAATAATTATACAGCCCTACGAAATTAAAGTTTTTGAAAAATACAAGATAAGTTTTAGTTGATTTTTATGTTAATTGGTGTGCTGATTTTGAAAATGATCCATTTTCCCCCATCACTTTAGGATTTTTTGTAAAATCGATATCAATATTTCTGCTAAAATTTTATTCGAAAAGGTAATGTCTTAAAACATTTTTACACATTTTACATCTACAATCTGCAACAATGGTTTTTATACATTTAAATCTACGTAAAAAAAAATCATTTCTCAGTGAAGCAAACGGATTTTTCAATAATCGATTATTTTTTATTCGTTTAAAAGGATGAAAACCACTGTAACCAGATCGCATTCCTTTTTGAGTCTTTGTTGACGAGCGGATAAAAAGACCGAGGTGAATTGCTTCCGCAGAACTATATTCGGTATCGTAGCCTTGAGCTTCTGGATATTCTGAGTCTGAAGACTCTGAAAATGACCAGAAATTCAATTGAAGGCACTGGCACATCAGTTCCATGAGGAATAGGGCTTATGGCCGATGGAATTTTCTTAAAAATCTACACAAAACTGAATTTTGCAAGAAAACCTAACACAATAGAACTTTTTCATTGTTATTTTTTAAATAAGCACAAAAAATACATAAAATTCAGCTATCATTTTCACTTGAATTTTTTTCATCGCAGGCCTGTGTTATTTGTTTGTAAAAAATTAGGTAGTTTGATGTTCTTTGACTTCTTTCACGTATTATTATTATTATTATTATTATTATTATTATTATTATTATTATTATTATTATTATCATTTTGAAAGCCTAATAATATGTTAAAATAATATTAGCATTATGTATAAATAATTAGATTTAATATTTATTCTTCCACTGTTATTTTAAATCTTTAATCTGAAATCCTTATTTATTGATGTTTTTTTCAGCGCTCTAACATCATTAGTTTTTTAAATCTTTTATTTCATTAAATATTCTATTATTTTCAAAACAATAAAACTGTCTAATCATTGCCCCCAAGCAACTTAGTTTTGTACAATATTACATTGTCTTAATCTTTGCTCATTTTAACTACATACTTGTTATTACTATAATTTTTAATGAGAAGCGAAAGATAAACAGTTTTCTTTATGTAAAACTTTCTGACTGTATAATTTAATAAAGCAAATTCAATTATTAATTTTTACGTACCTGGACTTTAAAAAACAAATAGTAACATTATGTATTATTTTTGAAAGGAGTTTCTGCTGTTTGTTTTATTTTTGCGATAGGTTGGTATAATAAACAAAAATGTTTATTGTAACACTTTTTTGTAGCGTATTTTATTTAAACTATTCCAATCATTCATGTGGAACAAGCACACAACTAAAAACTGTTTTTGTAAGCGAAAATATTTTTCATTTAAAATTATAGCTCCTCTGTTAATTGCTTATCCTTATTGCTTACAGCTTAGTATTATCATTATTTCTTCTACGCATGTTTACTTTTAAATTTGGGTTTTGCACCGGTTTTAAAATTTGGGTCTTTATTGCAGTTACCATCATAAATGTTACTTTAAAGTGAAATTATAATTTTTCTACTGTTTCAGAAAAAATAGTTTGATTTTACTCTTTCTTTTATATTTTCAATGCACATTTTTCTTTTCAAAGAAAAATAAAATACGAAGGTTTGGTTTCATAATTTAAGAAAAATTTGAAAAGAAATTGAAACGTAAAAGTAATTCAAATGCATGCATATATTTAAATTCTTTGGGATAACGAATCTCAGTTAATACAGTCTATTCAAAAACAGATGTAAAGGATTTAAATTTGTGCATTTTTATTTTACGAAAAGAAACTTTGCACAAAGATTCTCACCCATCTTGAAAGAAATTTTATAAGATTCTACTTTTCTTTTATTTTTTTTTTTTGTCTAATTACTAATAAATATTAGAAAACTAGTTTTAGTAACTAGAACCCTCTGTGGAATGTTGAAGAAAATTATAAAATAGGATCAATAATGTAAAATTATTTTGTGTGGTGAAGAATGTTCAAATGTTTAGCATTCTGAATCTTAAAAGAATAAAACCTTTAAACCGTACTTTATTTGTTTACTTATTTATTAAAAGTGTTTTATTAAGACCTTCTCTGTTTTGTATAATGAAGATAAATTTCAGAAAGTTATTTCTTTATTTGGAAAATTCAGTTATAAAAGATGTTCGATTAACGAAAGCAGTAATTTTATACGTCAACCATTCCATTAATAAATTTGTACAGTACATAAAAATAATCCCGGGTATAGTCATAACTTTATTTCTAAATGTCGGACCAAAGATCGCGCCAAAGCTCTTTATTTATAACTTTGTAATATTATGCACATTGTGGCATAGCGAATGACAACTTATGTATGATTACAGGGAATTGTCACCTTATACGAAGGAGACATAACCGTAGGTAACTAACTTTCTGTATTAGAATCAAATATAAACTTAACAATGACATAACATAAAAATCATAATGACAATATAAAAAATAATTCAGAATTCTTACAAAAACATGACATCGGAGCACAACCCAGAGTACATTGGCGTTATGTCTGTAATAAAGCTTTTCAGATAAATAAATAATCATTACTGAATTACCTACATTCTCAAATGCCCCCCCCCCGCCCCCCAGAATTTAATCTGGTTTCTCTCATCCTACTTCCAAAATATCGAGAGCAAATCCCATAACCTCAGTTATTTTAACAATATTTTAACAGCATTTTTTAATAGTTGTATGGACAGACGGGGAAAAAAGTACACACCCAATACTAACCCTGAAGCAAATTGTAGTAGAAGAAATTGACTGATACCAAACGATTGCATAAAATGTCTACTTTTAAATGAGGGAATTTAAATTTAATTAGAACGTCACGTATACTATAAAAATCTGTAAAGTTACAAAATTTTTCTTGGAAACTGAAATTCCTGGAACTTTTTACGAAATGGCAACAACACAGATTCATGTTACAGATACAGATTTGCACTGTAAATCAAAAAATCTGTAAGATTACTAAGAATTTTGTAGAAAACTGAGATGCTTAGAACTTTTTTTTGTAAAGATACAGAAATGTGTTGCTTTACAAAAAATAGTTTTGTAGATTTGCAACTTTTTTTGTACAGTGTACAGATGAAATTTTACTAAACATACATATTTCCGTAACTTTACATCTGAAGAATTATGGATTTTTTTTACAGTATACATATCAAACAAACCAAAAATTTTATTTTTCAATCGCAACACCAAAGTTTGAAATTATATATAAATTATACACCCTTCAATTAGCCTAAATGCAATTTTTCATGAAATTCGTTTGATTAGTTTTAGAGAAATTAATTATTTTAAGCATATTTTAGGGACTGTATCCAAATTGAAGTTCCATACTCAATTGTTGAAATACTTGAAAATGACTAAGTCACTTCTAATAATGCATTATTTCTTGCGACTATCATATTACTCACTTAATGTGTTTTGCCTGTTATTAATTCTCATCTATATACATTTTATAATGTTTACAAGTGTGGAATTATTGAGTTTTTAAAAATATAAGGTGTCTGTAATTAAATTGATTTTTGAATATCTGAATGTAATTAAAATTTTATAGGTATTTTTATAATAATTTTTCTCAGATTTTGAATTTATTTAACCCAGTGTTTTCTAAATTTATTCTTAGAAATAAGAAGAACATCGGCGAATACAAAATTTAGAGTAAAAAATTTTTAGAAGAAAAATAAGGAAACAATGAAGAAAAAAATCTAGACAAATTGCTTTTTAGCCGGAACAGAAATCCTATGTCTTGGGTTTATTAAAAAAAAAAAAAAATCCGATATCGCTTTCTTTTTTCAGTGGGAGGGGTGTTTTGTTAGATTTTTATCAGATAAATTTACATGGTTTACATTCTGATCTTTTTAAAGAACTAAAATTAAATCTGAAAATTTGTGCTTAGCTGAACCAACTTTTGATTCTGCGGTTTGATGCTAC